>CM050436.1:26101377-26333526 GCA_027564155.1 Gymnocypris eckloni scoliostomus | reverse complement strand
ACAAAAATCCAGAAAATCACATTGTAGGATTTTTAAAGAATTTATTTTGCAAATTATGGTGGAAAATAAGTATTTGGTCAATAACAAAATTTCATCTCAATACTTTGTTATATACCCTTTGTTGGCAATGACAGAGGTCAAACGCTTTTCTGTAAGTCTTCACAAGGTTTTCACACACTGTTGCTGGTATTTTGGCCCATTCCTCCATGCAGATCTCCTCTAGAGCAGTGATGTTTTGGGGCTGTCGCTGGGCAACACGGACTTTCAACTCCCTCCAAAGATTTTCTATGGGGTTGAGATCTGGAGACTGGCTAGGCCACCCAGGACCTTGAAATGCTTTCACGAAGCCACTCCTTCGTTGCCCGGCGTGTGTTTGGGATCATTGTCATGCTGAAAGACCCAGCCACGTTTCATCTTCAATGCCCTTGCTGATGGAAGGAGGTTTTCACCAAAATCTCACGATACATGGCCCCATTCATTCTTTCCTTTACACAGATCAGTCGTCCTGGTCCCTTTGCAGAAAAACAGCCCCAAAGCATGATGTTTCCACCCCATGCTTCACAGTAGGTATGGTGTTCTTTGGATGCAACTCAGCATTCTTTCTCCTCCAAACACGACAAGTTGAGTTTTTACCAAAAAGTTCTATTTTGGTTTCATCTGACCATATGACATTCTCCCAATCCTCTTCTGGATCATCCAAATGCTCTCTAGCAAACTTCAGACCTGGACATGTACTGGCTTAAGCAGGGGACACGCCTGGCACTGCAGGATTTGAGTCCCTGGCGGCGCAGTGTGTTACTGATGGTAGCCTTTGTTACTTTGGTCCCAGCTCTCTGCAGGTCATTCACTAGGTCCCCCGTGTGGTTCTGGGATTTTGCTCACAGTTCTTGTGATCATTTTGACCCCACGGGTGAGATCTGCATGGAGCCCCAGATCGAGGGAGATTATCAGTGGTCTTGTATGTCTTCCATTTTCTAATAATTGCTCCCACAGTTGATTTCTTCACACCAAGCTGCTTACCTATTGCAGATTCAGTCTTCCCAGCCCGGTGCAGGTCTACAATTTTGTTTCTGGTGTCCTTTGACAGCTCTTTGGTCTTGGCCATAGTGGAGTTTGGAGTGTGAATGTTTGAGGTTGTGGACAGGTGTCTTTTATACTGATAACGGGTTCAAACAGATGTTATTAATACAGGTAACGAGTGGAGGACAGAGGAGCCTTTTAAAGAAGTCAAGTCAAGTCACCTTTATTTATATAGCGCTTTTAACAATACAAATTGTAACAAAGCACTGCACAATATCAAAATAGGCAAAATGTGTCAATAATGTAAAATGACAGGATTTAACACTCAATTATCTGCTGAATGCATTTCATTATTGAATTTAGTAATGGCATTGTCCAGCTTAGTTCAGTTTATAATATCTGTGCAATCAAGTTGATGATTGTGCTGGAAATGAAGTGTCCCCAACTGAGCAAGCCAGAGGCGACAGCGGCAAGGAACGAAAACTCCATCGGTGACAGAATGGAGAAAAACCTTGGGAGAAACCAGGCTCAGTCGGGGGCCAGTTCCTCCGCCAGACGAATCAGTAGTTTGTTCCAACTGCAGCAAAGTCAGAGTGTAAGTGGTCCACTGGTTCCAGGGGTCTTTCCCGATGGATGTCTAGGTGACGAGGTTCTCACTGGAGATCTGTCTCTGGGGCTCATCTATGGGTCATAGACTCCACTGACGCTCAGGGCTGTAGGGGCTGTAGAGGTTGTCTCCAGGTGCTGATCCTCCATTTATGGCAGACTTTGGTTAAGTCAGTATAATCGCTGATGGTTGGCTTCCTCTGAGGTCCTCGGAGGGGTTGTCATCGCCTCTTCTCAGGTGTTCGGTCATCTCAATCATTTAAGGGTAGGATCCAGACTGAAGCTTGTGTATTCCTAGCTACCACGGGATGTTAATCCTGGCAGTAACATAGAAACAGTAAGACAATTAGAGAGTTGTTCCATCCAGGAATAACCCTGGATGAAATTATCAGTATAACCCAAGCAAAGCATAATAATGTGCATTTGTTCAGATAGACTGGCAGTACAAGATTGTGAGATGCATTATATGAATGCTTGGCTAAAGAGATGCGTCTTTAATCTAGATTTAAACAGAGAGAGTGTGTCTGAACCCCAAACGTTATCAGGAAGGCTATTCCAGAGTTTAGAGCCAGATATAAAAAGTTCTACCTCCTTTAGTGGACTTTGCTATCCTAGGTACTACCAAGAGTCCAGAGTTTTGCGACCTAAGGGAGCGGGTGGGATTGTATGATAGAAGATTAGTTAGGTACGCAGGAGCTAAATCATTTAGGGCCTTATAGGCAAGTAATAATATTTTGTAACCGATACGAAACTTAATAGGTAGCCAGTGCAGAGAAGTTGGAGTAATATGGTCATATTTTCTTGACCTGGTAAGGACTCTAGCCGCAGCATTTTGTACTATCTGTAGCTTGTTTATTGAAGATGCAGGACAACCACCTAGCAGTGCATTACAATAGTCCAGTCTAGAGGTCATGAATGCATGAACTAACTTTTCTGCATCAGAAACACTTAACATGTTCCGTAGCTTGGAAATGTTTCTAAGATGGAAGAATGCTGTTTTTGTAACATTGGAAATATGATTTTCAAAAGATAGGTTTATAATATAACACCCAGATTTTTAACTATAGAGGAAGTAACAGTACATCCGTCTAGTTGCAAATTGTAATCCAAGAGATTCTGTGTACTGTCTTTAGGTCCAATAAGTAATATCTCGGTCTTATCTGAATTTAATAGGAGAAAATTACTGGTCATCCAATCTTTTATATTTTTAACACACTCTGTTAGCTTAGATAGTTTAGAAGTTTCATCTGGTTTTGTTGAGATGTATAGTTGAGTGTCATCAGCATAACAATGGAAACTAATCCCGTATTTTCTAATAATATTACCAAGGGCAACATATATAATGAAAATAATAGAGGACCTAGGACAGATCCTTGTGGTACTCCATACTTTACTGGTGATAATTGAGATGACTCGCTTAAATAAACAAAGTGGTAGCGATCGGACAGGTAGGATCTAAACCATCTTAAAGCCTGCCCTTGAATACCTGTATAGTTTTGTAATCGATCTATCAGTATGTCATGATCTATAGTGTCGAACGCAGCACTAAGATCAAGTAAAACTAGCAACGAGATGCAGCCTTTGTCTGACGCAAGAAACAAGTCATTTGTAATTTTAACAAGTGCAGTTTCTGTGCTATGGCGGGGCCTGAAACCTGACTGAAATTCTTCATAGATATCATTTTTTTGCAGAAAGGAGCACAGTTGAGCAGACACTACTTTTTCTAATATTTTCGACATAAACGGAAGATTTGAAATGGGCCTGTAATTTGCCAGTTCACAAGGATCTAATTTTGGTTTCTTAATAAGAGGCTTAATAACTGCCAGCTTAAATGGTTTTGGGACGTGACCTAAAGATAACGAGGAGTTAATAATATTGAGAAGCGGTTGTTCTGCAACAGGTAACAACTCTTTCAATAGTTTAGTTGGTACAGGATCTAATAAACATGTTGTTGGTTTAGATGCAGTGATAAGTTTATTTAGCTCTTCCTGTCCTATAGTTGTAAAGCAATATTTAGGGAATATTTAGATCGGGTAACATCTGTTTATTTGTTAATCTAGCCACTGTGCTAAATAAAAACCTTGGATTGTTTTGGTGATTATCTATGAGTTTGCGGATATACTCGGTTCTTTCAGTTTTTAGAGCCTGTCTATAGCTGGACATACTGTTTTTCCACGCAATTCTAAAGACTTCCAAGTTAGTTTTTCTCCATTTGCGCTCAAGAATACGAGTTTCTTTCTTGAGAGAATGGGTATAACTGTTGTACCATGGCGCAGCACGTTTTTCTCTAACCTTTTTTAATTTGATGGGTGCAACAGTTTCTAACGTATTGGAGAAGATAGTTCCCATGTTGCTAGTAATTGTCTAGTTCATCTGTATTTATGGGTACACAGAGCAGTTGAGATAAATCAGGCAGGTTATTTGTGAATCTGTCTTTAGTGGCTGGAATAATAATTCTGCCTGGGCGATAACGCGGAGCCATATAGTTAATATCAGTAATATGCAGCCTGCATGATACAAGGAAATGGTCAGTAACATCATCACTTTGAGGTATGATATCTATATCAGTTAGATCAATTCCATGCGATATTATTAAATCTAGCGTATGATTAAAACGATGCGTGGGCCCGGTGACACCAAAAGAGTTTATTAGGTCAGTAAACGCAAGTCCTAACGCATTTGTATTATCAACGTGAATGTTAAAAACTCCAACAATTAGTGCTTTATCAACATTAACCAATAGGTCTGAGAGGAAATCTGCAAATTCTTTTAGAAAATCTGTATATGGCCCTGGCGGTCTATACACAGTAGCCAGAGCAAGAGATAGGACAGATTTATTTTGCTTATCTGACAGTTTAACATTGAGCATAAGTATTTCGAATGAGTCAAACCTGTATCCTGTTTTCTGAGTAACATTGAGAATATCACTATATATTGTTGCGACACCGCCGCCACGACCAGTCTCACGAGGCTCGTGCTTATAACAGTAGCTTGGTGGAGTAGATTCATTTAGACCAAAATAATAATTTGTTTTAAGCCAGGTTTCAGTCAGACAGAGTACATCAAAACTATTATCTGTGATTATTTCATTTACAATAACTGCTTTCGGTGTGAGTGATCGGATATTTAGGAGCCCAAGTTTTAAAAATTGTTTTTCATTTATTTTGCATTTTTCTGGTTTAATCACGATCAGATTTGTTCTAGATCCTGCATTAAATTTATATTTTGAACTCACTATTCGGGGAACAGACACAGTCTGTATAGATTGGACACTGCAAGTACCTTTATCATTTAAGTGGGTAGAACAAAAGTCATCATAGCTGTTATTGGAGAATTGGCTTACTAGTCAGATAGAGCGTGGCGTCCTGGTGATGTTGTCCGACAGGAGTTCCGCACCGACTCTGCTGGGGTGCAGGCCATCAGCACGGAAATAGCCTAGGACGCTCCCAGAAAAGATTCCAATTATTGACAAAGATAATTTTCTGCTCTGTACACCATGAAAACAACCATTAATTTAAAGCAAACAGTCTACTGAACCGTCGTGTCCTCGTCGATACGGGGAAGAGGTCCTGACACGATGATCGGCAATGTGCTGCGTGCCGTCTCGATCAGGCTCCTGAAGTCCCTCTTCAGTGTCTCCGTCTGCCGCAGCTTGGTGTCGTTAGCCCCGCGTGAATCACAACAGCTGCAATGCTCGTCCATCCTTCAGGATCGCGGGTATCTGCACAGAATGCACCGAATGCAGCTCGAACGTGTCCTCACCTGCACACAAAGGTAGACACAAATCCGCCATTAAAGCAAGTAACAGTGAAACAATGTTAAATGTGTGTATGCGTGTGTGAAAAAGGGGTATTAGCGGCTAAAAAGTCTATTCATATTTATAGAAGACTGCAACTTTTCTAGAGGTAACTAGATTTTATTTATATATATTTTATTAAAATACATTATTTAACTGATGAGTCAAGAACAGTCTTTAATGAAATGGTACAAGATAAAAATATTAACAGAAGAACTCAATGAGATCATGTAGTGATGGTCATTTTTATTTTTTTAAAGATTTAAAAGCAACACTGATCATTTTAAATGTCATTTTACATTTAAAATGTTTGTTTATTTTCTAACAGAACTGTAAATGCAGAAAAACAAGGTGTTTACACTGGGCCCTGTGTCTAGGGCGCAATTGTAACAGTGTTAATTGTAACAGTGTTACAATTGCCCCCAATGTTGCAGCCATGATAAAATCTCATACCCAAGTTAGCTACACCTATATTAGCATTGGGTGTTCATATTTTCTATCAATAACCTAGAGATAAAATGTATGTAGTTTAAATTCGCGATCACCTAAGCTTTAGACAGCAGCAGAGAAATACTGATTTTCATACCACAAAATCAGTATTTTGTTAAACAATTCTGCTGAGGTGAAATGATTGTGCTCCTTTTCCACAGGCAGAGAGATAATCTTACTGAGCATTTGCATATTAAGTTTTATCACTCTAGCTTGATTCTGATTGGAGGAATTGCGTGTTACAATTGCCCCGGTCTCCCTACTTTTTAAAATAATTACAAATGTAAACAAAATATTAAAACAATTGTATGTTGAGAATGTTAAACTAATACTAGTTTAACTAACTTCAAAACATACAAACAAGTAGCAAATAACAGTGGTGGACAAAATACACAGATCAAGTACTTGAGTAAAGTACAGATACGATAATAAAATATTACTCCAGTAAAAGTACTGCTTTTTCAATTTTACTCGAGTGAAAGTACAAAAGTACTCTTATGTACTTAAGTAAAAAGTACTGATAGACAGATTTATTTTGCAATTTTATATAAGCACATTTTTATAATCATACTGCCCAAAATACCTGGGTTTTCCCAAAATAACCACTATATATAGAGTCAAGATATATATTTTGTTGATATGGACTACATGGAAGAGAGTGATGTAGTAATGTTCACTGTGAAGCTTGCACTGCCATGTACCTGAGAGAAAACAGATTTCACCATCTAATTTTCACCAGTAAGAAAAAAGTGTTTTAGAACTTGTTGTTTTGCAGAACGTCAGTTATATATGACATTAGAATTAGGCCTGAAATTAGGAAGAACTTTTTAAGGAAAATCTAATTATATTTTCATAATGATTTTTTTTTTTTCTCAAACCTTGTCTGTGGTGTAAAAACACCCCTGGCCAAATGCCCCCAGAGGGCATCACTTCCCACTCTGATAATTACTGTAGTTACTATGTTCTGAACATCACATCCTTTCTTTTTCCCTCAGATGGAATCTATCTAGGTGGCTGAATAAAGATATTTGGACTTTATATCTAAACATTTCCTCAACTTAGCACCAGCAAGCTTGTTAGCTAGACAGTTAGCATCAGCTAACAATATTTACTTATTTTCAGTATGGTTATGAATAAACATTCATATCTGTCTACTCGGCTAGTTGATCTAAACAATATAAAAATGTACACTGTTGATAAACAATATAAAACAGGCGTCACACAGGTCTAAATGCATAGCATTTTAATAAAACTGCTAACGTTACAAAGGGGAATATGAACGTGTATGAGTTATTTTATTTAATCGGTGTTATTTTAATGTTTTGTTTTTTGACCTAAAACATAACGTTAGAGACACTGATGTTGATCTGTCTGCATTCAAGCATTTCAGTGGGCTTAAATAGATCACCCTTTACAGCAGATTTAGTTCACAAACAACTGACAATTTTGACCTAAATATTATTTTCAGTTACAATAATTAATCCTAAAATTCAACATTAGTAACTAGAGGGCATAGATTAATTTTTAATCTAGATTAATCTTGGAATTAATCTAGATTAAATGGCTCATTTGAATTCTGCCGAAGGCATTCAGAATATGTGTGCTACCCAAATTATGACTGAAAGTAAGTCTTTGAGAACGGGTTTCTCAAGCCAGGTGGCGCATTAGACCAGGGGCTCATCTCCTGTTTCCAAAATGCATCACAAACTTTAATCTCTTCCCGTCCCAATCCCACGAAAAAACTGGAGGAAAATCCCGTTCCACTCCCGGAAGAATGACTCCCATTCCCTCCCACTCCCGTGTTGTTGTTTTTTTTGCCGATAACTGTCAATTACAGTAAAAATATAAATCAAATCAAATCACTTTTATTGTCACATCACCACAGCACAAGTGCCTTGGTGAGTGAAATTCTTATGAGCGTGCTCCAGACAGTGCAAAAAAAACAACAAACAATTTACATATGGACAGACAGTGCAAAAAAAACAACAAACAATTTACATATGGACAGACAGTGCAAAAAAACAACAAACAATTTACATATGGACAGACAGTGCAAAAAAACAACAATTTACATATGGACAGTACATATTTACAGACTGTACAGAAGACAATGTGCAAAATACACATACATATACTCAGTACACATAGTGTACTATAAAGACACACTCAATTATCAGCGACACATTATACATCAGTATGGGCATCTACATTATGTACACTATCTATACATAATGTAGTCTATACATAGTAATAATGTGAAGGTGCAACAGATTATAAATTAACAGCAGATTGGTTGAGCAGCAGATAGATGTGCAAAGGTGCAACAGATTATTCATATGCAGTGTCGTGGATGTGCATTGTATGGTGTCCAGTGATAGCAGATAGGTTGTGTTAGTGCAGTGTGCGTGTAGTCCAGTTGAACTGTGTTAAAGTGCAGTGCATGGCATGTTGTGTAAGTGGGTGTGTTGTAGGGGTGGGTCATCTCTGACTGTTCATTAGCCTGATAGCCTGAGGGAAAAAGCTGTCCTCAGTCGGCTAGTGCGGATCGGATGTTGCGGAAACGCCGCCTGAGGGCAACAGAGAGAGCAGTCTGTGGGACAGGTGGCTGGAGTCTTTGATAATCCTCCGGGCTTTCCTTGTACACCGCCTGGTGTAGATATCCTGGAGGAGGGAAGCTCACCTCCAACAATGTGGCGGGCAGTTCGCACGCACCCTTTGCAGAGCCCTGCGGTTGCCAGCGGTGCTGTTTCCAAACCAGGCGGTGATACAGCCGGTCAGGATGCTCTCCACAGTGCAGGTGTAGAAGGACCTGAGGATTCTGGGGCTTGTTCCAAACTTCCTCAGCCGTCTCAGGAAGAAGAGACGCTGATGTGCCTTCTTCAGCACTGCATCTGTGTGAGCAGACCATGTGAGATCCTCGGTGATGTGAACGCCGAGGAACTTAAAAGCTGGTCACCCGCTCCACAGGTGTCTTGTCAATGGTGATGGGTGTGTGTTCTCTGCTCTGTCTCCTGTAATCCACCACCAGCTCCTTGGTCTTGTCGATGTTGAGTGAGAGGTGGTTCTCCTGACACCATTTAGTCAGGGTACTCACCTCCTCTGTAGGCCGTCTCATCGCTTGTCGGTGATCAGGCCTATCACCTGTGTCATCAGCAAATTTGACGATGACATTCGAGCTGTGTGTTGCTGTACAGTCGTGTGTGTACAGGGAGTACAGGAGTGGGCTGAGGACAACCTGCGGTGCACCAGTGTTGAGGATCAGGGGAGATGAGGTGTTGTTGCCCATTCTGACCACCTGACTTCTGCCTGTCAGGAAGTCCAGGATCCAGCTGCACAGAGATCTGTTCAGTCCTAGAGTCTGGCTTCGCAACCAGTGTGGCAGGCACTATGGTGTTAAATGCCGAACTATAATCCACTAACAGCATCCATAGGTGTTCTTGTTTTCCAGGTGGGAGAGAGCAGTGTGCAGGGTGAAGGCAATAGCATCGTCTGTGGAGTTACTGCGGTATGCAAATTGTAGTGGGTCCAGTGAAGCAGGCAGCACAGAGCAGATGTAGTCTCTGACAAGCTTCTCAAAACACTTGCTGAAGATGGGGGTCAGAGCAACGGGGCCTCCAGTCATTCAAGCATGTGATTTTATTTTCTTCGGTATGGGTACAATGATGGATTTTTGAAGCACGAGGAACCACAGACAGAGAGAGGGACAGATTGAAAATGTCTGTAAAACCCCAGCTAGCTGGAAAGCGCATGCTTTGAGCACACGGCCTGGTATACCATCTGGGCCTCACGGCTTTACGGATGTTCACCCGCTTAAAGGATGGGGTTACGTCCGCGACAGAAAGCGTGAGTGGACTGACCTCTTCTGTGGCAGCAGCTGCAGCGCCTCTGTGTGTGCGGTGTTATCAGCCTCGAACCGAGCATAAAAGGTGTTGAGCTCGTCCGCAGAGAGGAGGCAATGTTCACAGTAGCTGGTTTATTTCCTTTAAAGCCTGTGATGTTGTTGATGCCCTGCCACATGGTTCTTGGGTTATTGTTGTTGAAGTGTTCTTCAACTTTGTTTTTATATGTTCGTTTGGCTGCTTTGATGGATCTCCTGAGATCGTAACTGGCTTGTTTCCGATCGTCAGTGTTTCCGGATTTAAAAGCAGATGTCCGCTGACAAGGCTGATCGAACATCGCTGTTAATCCACGGTTTTTGGTTGGGGTAGATACGGATTGTTTTGGTCGGAACTACATCATCTATACACTTCCTGATGAAACACGTGACCGTATCTGAATACGCCTGTCGCTTCAGACGCTGCCCGGAACATGTCCCAGTCCACGTGATCAAAACAGTCCTGTAGTATAGCGTCCGATTGGTCGGACCAGCAATGAACTGTCCTGAGGGCGGGTGCTTCACGTTTCAGTTTCTGCCTATAAGCAGGCAGGAGCAGAACGGAAGAGTGATCCGATTTGCCGAAAGGTGGGCGGGGGAGGGACTTGAATGCGTCCCGGAAGGGGGTGTAACAATGGTCAAGTGTACGATCTCCACGTGTTGATGGTGACGTGTTGAAAGTATTTTGGAGCTATTGTTCTGAAGTTGGCTTTATTAAAGTCCCCGTGATAATAAAAGCTGCATCTGCGCGTTTCCTGCTCACTTATATTCCTGTACAGTTCCTTGAGTGCCTGGTCTGTGTCGGCTTGGGGAATGTAAACAGCCGTGATTATGATCGCTGTAAATTCCTCGGTAGCCAGAACGGTCGACAGAAGCGTATAAAATTCCAGATCAGGGGAGCAGAAGGATTTAATAGAGTGTATGTTCCTTTCATTACACCATGAGTTGTTGATATAGAAACAAACACCCCTCCTCTGCTTTTCCTGTGAGCTCCTTTGTTCTATCCGAGCGGTGCACGGAGAAGCCCGTGAGCTCGATGGCTGAGTCTGAACTATAGCAGACATCCGGGTTTCTGTGAGGAAAATAACACAGCAGTCCCTTGTTTCTCGTTGGTATGAGATGCGCGCACGCAGTTCACAGAGTTTGTTATCCAGTGGCTGAACGTTGGCCAGTAAAATGGTTGGAAGAGGAGTTCGAAAGCACGGCGTCTCAGTCTGACGAGAACGCCAGCTCTATTACTCTTTTTCGGCGGCGGGCGCGTGTCGATTTCGCAACCCACACAAAGGGCTCCGATACTGTGTCTGAACAGTCCACCGGCATTCAAAAACTCAAAGTCCGTTTATGCTATGCCGACATAGGAACCAATGTTCAAAAGCGTGTCTCTATCGTAGACAGTTATACTAACAACATCTAACACGTAAAACAACAAAACAAATAAAACATACGAAAAACTGCAAAGTTTTCCCGAGTCAGAACACGGCTGCCATCCTCGGCACCATCTTGACATATAGTACAGATCACAGCGTGCCCACCTTATTAGTTGAATAAAACCCAAAATGTCGTTTTTGTTATTATATTGAACTGAAAGCCATCTTATTATGCACAGTGTTGCACAGATTAAATTTCATGTAAATCATCCATGCTAACACACACGCCTTCTATTTTATTTTTGACATTTCACTCTATAGATATTTTTCTATGTACTGTATTTTTAGATATATTCGAGTTTCAAGTTTCTCGCTCAAGTTCACATGAGACCTAAAGCGCATCCTGTTTGCTTAAAAGCGCAACGAACGTTTGTTGTTATTCTGAGCGCACACAAATAAACGTAGAGTCTTTACAGATTCGAAAGATGTATTAGGCTACTTTTATCTGTATGACCAAGAATGACGGAGATGTAAGAGCAAGTGAGCGATCGGAGCCTGTCTTGCAGCAAACGCTTCCACACAAACACTTCAATAGCGCACATTTCTCTCTAGGTTAACATCATATTGAGCCCATGTAAAGTTGTTACTACATACATCTTTCAGATGAAAAGCCATATTTGAGGTTGATGAATGATAGGTGAGCGTTTGGATGTCCTGCCCGATTGTATTACCACACAGACCAGCCGTTAACAATCTGTCCATCACGGACTGCGAGCCTCAGTTCGAAGACCTCGTTCGCCCCTACAGTGCAATTCATTTAGGTATACATCCGCTAAAATATCAGGGTGAAAGTCATCATAGCTTGCGTAGTATAGACCCAGCTCCCAACCCAACTTTGAGAATAGATTAACGGCGATATTTTTTTATCGCGATAAGAGTCTCACGTTAACGCAGCGTTAACGCCGATAACGCCCACCACTATTAGTAACGCACTTTTCACAGCATCAGTAGTGCGCCACAAGATCTCGGTTTTTACTTGTGAGTTCAGTTCACTGAAGAAGACTCGCCTAAACGGATCATTTGAATCAGTGAGTTTTGGACTGAGAACAGCTGCAATCGGATCATTGCAATTTGTGAATGAATTGTTTGTTGCGATTTGCGAACCGATTTAACAGGTTCATTGAAAAGAATCAGTTTGTTCATGAATCATACACCGCTTCTGCGTCTCGGAGCACGTGATGTATTATAAGGAGTAACGATATGTTTTATGAAATGTAGTGAAGTAAAAAGTACGATCTTATGCTTTGGAATGTAGTGAAGTAAAAGTAAAAGTTACTCGAAATAAAACTACTCCAGTAAAGTACAGATACTTGAAAAATGTACTTAAGTACAGTAACGAAGTAGTTGTACTTCGTTACTGACCACCACTGGCAAATAATAAAGAGGAACATAGAAACATAAACAACAAACAAAGAGTGCTTTTAGTATTTAAAATGATCTGCACCTTTTCCATTCAAGAACTGAATGATTTTTCATTATGACATCATAGACAGCGGGAGATCTTTTAAGCTGCATTCACACACGGATCTCTTGTGAAATACAAGTAATGTGGTTTGTCCTTTCCAATTAATAACTTAAGACATAACTGTCTGTGTTTACATACATTTTGCGTCATAAAACCATTTTGAGACACAAGTGCATTAAACCACTCTTACACGGAGTTGCGCACAGCCGAATGCGCGAGCAGTCTATCCACAAACAAAGCAAGCGTCAGCATTTGAAATTGAAAGCAGCCTTCTGTTTGTGAGGTTCGTATTTTAAATGTATAAGTCCACTGCATTTCAAACCACACAAATGATGGCTTCGTAGAGCATTTGTAAGGAAAACGCTGACACGCGAGCCCGCACACTTTCAAGTGTAACATCAAACAAAGCGCACGTCTCTCACAGCGCATCCTTTGTAATGAAGCCTGTGAATGTCCTTGTAATTCGCTTCAACCCTTCAGAACTTTATGAAAGATTATTTTACAGAAGGTTTGAGTGGTGTACGTGTGTGAGGAATTGTAAGCAAGCATAATACGGGCGTTTCTAAAGCAAACTCTGCGTCATCGCACATCTGGTTAAAAACTAAGCTCAGAATCGATTCTGAAATTCTCAGAATCGTTGGAGAGAGAATCGCAATGCATCGGTACATCATAATAGACACGCGTCCTTTTCCAGGCAGTTTCATAACATTTTGTTGATTGGAAATTCTTAATTATTGGCCTGATGGTGGAAATGTGAATTTTCACTGCTCTTTTCTTAAAGCCACTTCACTAATTTATGAAGCTCAATTATCTTTTGCTGCACATCATAAATATATTATTTGGCTTTTCTCATTGTGATGAAGGATTATGGGAATTGGGCTTTGTTTTCCCTCCTATTTATATTTCTGTGAAACAGGAAGCCATGGCTTGATAATTTCATGTTCACAATCATCCTGGAGTGCTCAAAATTGTGAATGGGAATATACTTCAGAGATATTTTACTCCTAATCATTTCTACGGGTGCCAATAATTGTCCGTGTTTTTGAGAAAAAAAAATTTCATAATGATATTTCCCCCCCATCTTAAATTCCTATTATCCAGTGAAAGGTTACATTTAAAAAATATTTTTTTTTTATAAAAGATCAAATAGATTTAACAATGCAGATAAATTTTCACAGCCGACTTTGATCATATTTAACAAGGGTGCCAATATTTTTGTCCATGACTGTATGTATGCCATATATCCATTTCAAAAGTACAAATGTACACATTACTGTATGTGGGATATTGATTGTGAGAGACTGGATAGAATTCAGTTACGCTTTTAACTGTGGTCTGACAAAAAAAAACACATTACAATGTCATTGTGATATAGAAAAGAAAAATAAATATGGGCACAGATGAAAATAAAAAAATAATGTTCATTTTCAGAATCTGTAACTCTTGTGTTGTCCTCTGTCTATAGGCCCTATATGCTTTCCAATTGAAGGTTCATGAGATATATCTTTGATCTATTTCAGAGAACCTGTCTTTAATTTTATTATCTACATTCTCTTCATTATTGAAAGTCAAGATTCCCTTGCACAATTCATGGCAAATTTACAAACGTCTAATAGAAATTTGTAAAGAAATATGCTTGACAGTTTGACAACTAGATCATTCATTTTGTGCAGTGAACTAATGACTAATGTTTTGAGGAGTAAGACTTGATGGGATCTTTCGAGCAACATGACAATAGCCACTGATAATGTAGGAAACCGCAGACATAATCAGTTGCATGAATGTACCAAAGCCATCGCAGCTTGTTCAAAAGAATGAGAAATGCACCAAAGTGACTGAGAAAAATTGTAAATAATATTTACTATATTATGGCATTTGATTCTTATGGATTCAGACATTTATTCTTGTGGTGTTCCTGTGTGGCTCAGTGGTAGAGCATTGCGTCAGCTGCACAAAAGGTTGTGGGTTCGATTCCCAGGGAACACATGTACTAATGAAAATGTATAACCTGAATGCAATTGTAAGTCGCTTTGGATAAAAGCTTCTGCTAAATGCATAAATGTAAATGTAAATGTTCAAATTCTTACATGTTTTTTTTTTACATGGTGGATTTTTTTTATTGTTGTAGATGATCCGGAAAGGCCTGTTTAAAGACCAACATTTTGACCAGAACTTGAACTTCCTGTATATAGAGGTAGACAAAGTGACTGAAAGGGTACGTTCCAGTTCATGTGTTTACACTTTCTTGTTATTTTTTCTAATTGGCTTTGATGCCCATTTCACACAACTATGATAACAGCACACATCTGTGTCATGCACTTCACCTTCTCTCACACGGGCTTTTAAACTTTCAGGAGAAGGTAACTGTGATGAGCACCATTAACCCCACTAAAGACCTGCTCGCGGACATGATCGGCGGTCAGAGATTACCTGAGGATCAGAGAAAGAAGGTCATGCAGCTTAAAGATCTGTTGGATGGTACTCTGATGCTGGACCCAGCTAAACGCATCAGCATCAACCAAGCGCTACAGCACCCTTTCATTCAGGAGAAGATATGATACTTTCATGTCTAACCTGTGACTGTCCATTGTTACAGGACTGAGCCAATAGACTCAAGCTCAGAATGTTTGGAATCATCACAAGACTTTCAATTGTCTATTTTTATTCATGTTTTTCTAGTGATTTTTTGTTTTGCCCAGTAATTTTTGATTCAGATTTCTCAGAATGGTCTTGTTTTTATTGTACACATGAACACATTGTCGTTCACCTGAGAGAGTCATGTTTAGCAGTTATCAGACTTTGTCTTATTTAACTTCAGAAGTGACCGAAACGTGCAAAATGTAGCATTTATAGGTAAGTTTAGTGTTCAGATGTTGAAGGCAAGAAATGGTTGGGCAAGCAAATCGGAGATAAATTATTTTTGGGATTCTCTAATTATAATGCAAATGTGTCCTTTTTGGTGACTATTTAAACCAGTGCCTTCAATTTAGATTTATTTGATCTAATCAAGGAGTGCGCCACTTTTGCTGTTTAGTAACTTCATACAGTCCCCTTGGTACACATTAGTTCATCATGTTCAGCTGTTTAAAATATTGGTTTTGCTTTAGTACATTTACCTCAAATGATACTGGAGATCACACTAGACACCTTGTCTCATTTTATTTGTCCCACCTTACAAGCTTGTCCTATTAAGAGATTGATTTTAGAAATGGTTTAATTTACGTGGGTCCTTAAGGTGTTAAATCTTAGTGAATAATGCAAAATTGTCACTTCGACTGCAAAATTGTAAATGTACCTGTATTTCCAAAAATGCTAAAGCTGTTGTTTTAATTTGAAAAATCTACTTTTTGGATCATTAGTCTCTATTGGTATATATTAGCCACTTGTTTTTGCTAGTTATCTCTGGAGTTTGACTTGACACCACATTACGATCCAATTTAATTATACCAGGCCTGTTAGAGTTGATGCTTATTTAAAGTCCCCAATGTTAAGGTTTAGTGATGGGAAGTGCCTCCCTCTATACCTGCATTGAAGCATAATAAAATGTCTCTCAGAGATGCCCTGACAGACGGGTGATCACTTATTTTACAGTGTAAATAATTCAGTTATCGCAGTGTAAACTTTTTTTTTTTATAAACTTGAGAAAGATTTGATTGTGAAGGAAAATTAAAATCTTTTTCATACCATCTTTTAACTGTTATATAACCAGTTTTGTCAACTGCAGTTCTTACATAATCTTTGGCATCTGAGACATGTTGAGACCTCTTCTGTTTTGTCTCCCTGATGTGACATTTAAGCAGTCATTTCGATGTCTAGGTGGAAGCCTCTAAAAATGTCTGCCTCCGACCGTCACATTTCATGAATTAGCTACCTTACCCACATGGTTTCATATAGTCAAGCTAACAAATACAGATTTGTAAAAAAAAAGTTTTAATTTATAAATGTGGCATAAAGAGGGAAGTAGAGAATGGATCTCTCAACATAGTATTACTATATTGACAAAGTAGCGACTACGCCACCCCGTATTAGTAACCGGGGAAATACGAATACAAAAGCACACCGGTTCAAGTTTCGTCCTCAACACAAAGGGGCAATGAGGTTCACACGGAGTAGCTGGAGACAATAACAAGTAGTGATAGCCTAAAGAAAAAAAAAAAAAAGAATATAAACCAACCTTAGAAACTGGGGCTCACCGGTAGTAAGGCAGGCTAAGGCTAGACCTGCTAGAGGCCCTCACTAATTTCCACACGTGCACAAGTCACTCACACACACATACTTGTGAAATCCACTCGAAGATCTATAAAAAGAAAACTGCACAATTTGAAAAGACTCCCACACTAAGGAATAAATAGCCTGCCACTCTGGGTCTCCCAGCTCCTGAAAATCAGAAATACAGAATACAAAAAAAACATTACAAATCACTTGTTACCATTTCTGTTCTTCAAAGGTGACATCGAAAGAATATGAAAACCCAACCGTTTAACCTGGGACACGAGCGCCGCTAATCGAGCACCCCCATGGAGTTAAACCCCAGCCAATGATACTGATATGAATACCAAAAGTATCTTAGTCCTCCGGGAATAAGAAACCAATAATAACAGATCTAAGCAGCAGGCAACAATCTCGGGCTCGAGACCGCAACGGATGGAACACGGCAGCACCCCCCGCAAGGGCGCTGACCAGCAAGCAAGCTGCAAACCAAAAAAAAGAGAAAAAAACAAAACCCGAAGCAAAACAGCAGCGTCGAAACATCCAGCCACACGGAGTGGAATAAGTACAGTAATGCACTTTTACATCTAAAATAAAACAAACAATGAATCCCCATTCCTTTAACGGTGAGTCTTCTAAAAAGGAAAATACATTTTACATACCAGCATGCGGAAAGCACGTCACCCATCCTGCCGAACAACCTTCAATGCCAAGCACTAATCAAAAATATCATTTAAAAAAAACATCATATAACCACTAAAAGCAAGATATTAAACCTAAATATTCACCTGCCACATAGGAAGACAGCAGTCGCACATACACGCAGCCATGTAAACCGCAGGGATTCAATAAGCTGAATTTTCCCACCGGCAAGACAACTCGGCCAGGGAGACCGTCGAACAGATACCAGACTTCCCAAAAGATGGCACAATTAGGAACACAAATGCCACAAAAAATAAGACGCGCCAACCACATACCTCCAACGCCAGGCAGCCCGATAATGAACCAGCAAAACAGAAACCGTGATGTAACATCCCGTGTCCTTAGCAACTCCTTTATATGCAGCCACCTAATTAGGCTTAAATCGTCATAGGTGTAAGCGTCGGGAAACGAGAGCATATCACCACAATCTACCCCCCACTTTTAAATCACCGGCCCGGAGATAAACTAAATCAGTGAGAACCCCAAGTTCAATCCCACGGCCTAAAAATGGCAGTTATACAATTCGATGCTGAAGGGGGTAATGGAACCCCTACCACACGAGGGAGATGATGAGGATTGGAATGGTGACCAGCAGTTACTCGGCCTGTTCGTCGTGGCATGGCAACAGCTACCTCCACCTGCTCTTCTGATAATGCAACCGGTACAAATTCAGGGCATGCCTCACTAGCTTGCTCTTCCAAAGCAACCACATCTGAAGGCCCCCCAGAAGAATGGGGAGTGAATTGTCTAGATGGAACAGACACTTCAGACTCAACACTTAACACGACCTGGCCTTGCGCCGGTAACACCCCTACCAAGTCCACCTCGTCCTCCTCATCCCCAGACACCTCTGGTAATTCAACGACACCCTCTGCTGATACACCGCCAGGAGAATCTCTCAGCACTCAGAATAACAGAGAATAACCAGGCACAGTAACAATCATAAATTGTTGTACCTCTGCTACTGGGTTGACCTCCAAGGCCTGCTGCAAAGAGGCGGGCACTACAGTTCCCGGCATCAATCCCCCCACCACTTTGCTCTCCGAGGGATTCTGGCGGGACAGAGCATCTGCATTCCGATTGCACCTTCCCGACCGATAACGTATTTCAAAATTGAATGCTGCCAACTGAGCGGCCCAGCGCTGCTCTATAGCCCCAAGTTTGGCCGTGGACAGATGACTAAGAGGATTGTTATCGGTGAACACCACACACCGACTGCTCAACAGGTACTCTCTAAATTTCTTAGTCATGGCCCACTTGAGCGCAACAAACTCCAACTTCATGGAGCTGTAGTTAGACATATTGCGCTCAGTGGGCCTCAGACTGCGACTCGCAAATGCGACCGGGCGCACTTGGCCCTCCTGTTCCTGCGAGAGAACCGCACCCAAACCCCCGTAACTGGCGTCCACCTCCAAGATAAATGGCAGGGAAAATTCAGCATAAGCGAGCACCGGGGCAGTGGTGAGCAGCCTCTTTAACTCCTCGAAACTGTCCTCGCACTGCTCTCTCCAGGCGTCTGTAAACCCAGACTCCGCGCGCTTTCCAGACTTCCCCTTGCCTCCAGAAAATGCTGCTGCTAATCTATGCAGAGGAGCCGCAATCTTCGCAAACCCCTCTACAAACCAACGATAATAGCTTGCAAAGCCAAGAAAAGAACGCAGTTCTGTAGCGCTGGCTGGACGACGCCATTGGGCAACGGCCAAAACTTTGCTCGGGTCTGTTGCCATGCCCTTAGCAGAGATCACATGGCCCAAATAACGAACCTCTGGCTGCAAAAACGCACACTTTTCCCACCGTGCCTTGAGTCTCTCCCGTCCCAATCGACCCAAAACAACCTCCAACCGTTCCAAGTGCTGCTCTATAGAAGAAGAGAACACAATAATATCATCCGAATACAAAAGTAATGACCGACACTGTTGATCCCCGAATAAACGTTCCATTAGACGCTGGAACGTACTGGGGGCATTGCACAACCCAAACGGCATCCGATTCCATTCAAATAACCCAAATGGTGTGCAAAAAGCGGTTTTAGGCTTATCCCCCTCAGTGACTGGGACCTGATTATACCCGCTGGCTAAATCCATAGTGGAAAACCAGCGAGCACCCGTCAACGTATCCAGCGACTCCTCTATTCGAGGTAATGGAAATGCATCCTTCCTTGTTTTAACATTTAGCTGATGGTAGTCCACGCACATGCGTAGACTACCGTCCTTCTTATCGAGGACTATCGGGGAAGCATATGGACTGCAGCTCTCACGAATTACCTGTGTCTCCAATAACTGATTAATATGTGCTCTCACCACATCGTATTCGGAAGGAGGTATACGCCGGTACCGTTGTCTTATGGGAACCTCATCTAAAGGGGGAATGTCATGTGAAATTAACTCAGTACACCCCAAATCCCCCTCGCAAGTGGAAAAGACTGCCTGATACTTATGGAGGAGGGCCCTAACCTTATTCTGGTCTTCCTCTGCCACTGAAGACAAATCCACAGCATCTATCCATTCTTGCACAGCTGGAACACCTACCTGAGAACCAATTGAGCACACAGTCCCCGATAAAGGCCTAATCTCAGCAACCCCTGGGGGTGGACTAACAACATCCACACTAGTTAGTGTGCCAATCATCCTGCGAGGGAACAACAACACATCCGTAGTCCCCACATTTACAATTGGCACATAAACCGTACCTTGTCACTCGAATTAGGGAAGGAGAGGCTAATAACCCCGCCGGAGACCAGACTCCAAAGGCTCAAAGAGCGCTACGCCACTAGAAAAGTTCTCAGAACAGGTGGCAGCTACCATTTTCATCATACCGCCTGATATGCGACCGGCTTGAGGGCCACGCACCTTCACCTTACCAGTCACCTCAGTGGGCGACTGTAAACTTGCCTGGTGACAATACTGCAAAGCCTGAAACACTACCTGAGAAGCACCTGACACCGAAGGGGAATCAAAAAGAGAGGGCCCATACTGCCCAAAGAGCTCCTGGTAGCACCGGCCCAAGACATTCATACCCAACACACCAGGGGCTTGGGCCACCAGGAGGGTCCCGGACGACCAACACGCCACATTTTGGGACCACCTTACCACACAGTTCTATATCCAGTTCAATATAACCTATATAAGGGATAGACAACCCGTTAGCAGCCCTAAGCTGCAGCCACTGACAGGTCTTAAGTCGTTCTTGGTCCCATGGCTCGAAATATTCGCGGAAACCACTTTTTGTGATTGTAGACACCATCGAACCAGTGTCAACTAAACACGACACCGGCACTCCACCCATAGCGACCACTAAATGGGGACAAGACGACATTAAATTTAACCCCGGGCCATCCCTAACCACCCTATCAGAGTCTACTTTTTCCCCATCTGAGCTGCGACTCAACAACACGGCGGGAACTAGTTTTCCGATACTTGGTGTGAATGTGGCTGCCTGTGTTCTGGTGCCCTGATGTCTGTTCGATCGGGTCGAGGAGAATGAAAAGGAACACGCTCCCCATCACACTCCCTAGCAAAATGGCCACGTTTTTGACATCTCCTACATACAATGGAATCATTACGTATAACATGCGTGCCGCGAGGGGATTCATGTAGTAAAGCCACATTTTTAGCAAGCTGGGTGAACTGTTCTTGCTGAATTTTTAACATTTCTCTAAGCTCGCTCATTTCGGACCGCTGGGAACTATCACCAGATGAACTAGCCCCACCTTGGACACCATATTGAAACCCATGCGCTAATGGAACCGAATGACTACGACTCCTAACCCCCCCAGGCCTACCCTCCAATTCCCACCTAATGGCATCTTTACGCAGTTCTAGCAGGGTAACAGTGGGTTGACGGCGCACCAGCTGCTTCAATTCGCGACGAAGGGTGCTATCAAGGACATATTCAACGAACTGATCTCGCAAAAGTATGTCAGCATTTGGCATGTCATTTGGTGATTGCGGTTTCACCTTCTCCAGAAGGCCCATGAGGGCAAGAGAAAACTCTAACAACGTCTCACCCTCCTGTTGCCTTCTGGAAAAAAATGCCTCCTGCAAGGCGATGTATGACTGAAAACAGCCATATAATTCTTTCAAAGCGACAACAATCTTATTAGGATTGTCCCGTTCCTGAACAGGTACCTGATCTGTTCCCGTGCTTCCCCTTCCAAATGATCAAACAAAAAGAACGCCTGATCTGCCACAGACAGGTGTCGAGCCCACATACAGGCATGCGCTTCCTCAATCCACTCCGTTATCCCAATCCCAGACCTGCCATTGAATTTTGGACACTTCCTATCCCTAGGAACGAAAACAAATCGCTCTGCCACTACAACACCCGCATCATTAGGTTGGGATGGAAGTGCGGAAACCCTAGCAGGGTCAACACTAGGGCCTGCTGAACTAGCTTGGGACTGTTCTTGTCGTAATCTTAAATTCTCAGCTCTTAACTGAGCTACCAACTCTCGTAACTCCTGCATATCTTCTTCCATAGTCAATTATTTTAATTACTTTTCAATACCTTCCCCAAACAAAATTCAGCAAATCACACTCAAACGCTACTGTTTTGCTTCTAAGGAAAAAAATAAGACAAACCAAAAAAAAACAACAAGCAGCCATAAACTGATTACACACAATCAATATCCACGTCCCACTTCACAAAAGGTCAAGAACGAAATCCTGCCGACTACGCCAAATGTAGCATAAAGAGGGAAGTAGAGAATGGATCTCTCAACATAGTATTACTATATTGACAAAGTAGCGACTATGCCACCCCGTATTAGTAACCGTGGAAATACGAATACAAAAGCACACCAGTTCAAGTTTCATCCTCAACACAAAGGGGCAATGAGACGTGGATGACAAAATCACCAATCTTTATTAATACAATCTTAAATAGTTAAAAGAAGGACATTCAATGTTCAGGTTCACACGGAGTAGCTGGAGACAATAACAAGTAGTGATAGCCTAAAGAAAATAAACAAAAAAAAGAATATGAACCAACCTTAGGAACTGGGGTTCACCGGTAGTAAGGCAGGCTAAGGCTAGACCTGCTAGAGGCCCTCACTAATTTCCACACGTGCTCAAGTCACTCACACACACACACTTGTGAAATCCACTCGAAGATTTATAAAAAGAAAACTGCACAATTTGAAAAGACTCCCACACTAAGGAATAAATAGCCTGCCTCTCTGGGTCTCCCAGCTCCTGAAAATCAGAAATACAGAATACAAAAAAAACATTACAAATCACTTGTTACCATTTCTGTTCTTCAAAGGTGACATCGAAAGAATATAAAAACCCATCCGTTTAACCTGGGACACGAGCGCCGCTAATCGAGCACCCCCATGGAGTTAAACCCCAGCCAATGATACTGATATGAATACCAAAAGTATCTTAGTCCTCCGGGAATAAGAAACCAATAATAACAGATCTAAGCAGCAGGCAACAATCTCGGGTTCGAGACCGCAACGGATGGAACACGGCAGCACCCCCCGTAAGGGCGCTGACCAGCAAGCAAGCTGCAAACCAAAAAAAGAGAAGAAAACAAAACCCGAAGCAAAACAGCAGCGTCGAAACATCCAGCCACACGGCGGCAGAGTGGAATAAGTACAGTAATGCACTTTTACATCTAAAATAAAACAAACAATGAATCCCCATTCCTTTAACGGTGAGTCTTATAAAAAGGAAAATACATTTTACATACCAGCATGCGGAAAGCACATCACCCATCCCGCCAAACAGCCTTCAATGCCAAGCACTAATCAAAAATATAATAAAAAAAACATCATATAACCACTAAAAGCAAGATATTAAACCTAAATATTCACCTACCACATAGGAAGACAGCAGTCGCACATACACGCAGCCGTGTAAACCGCAGGGATTCAATAAGCTGAATTTTCCCACCGGCAAGACAACTCGGCCAGGGAGACCGTCGAACAGACACCAGACTTCCCAAAAGATGGCACAATTAGGAACACAAATGCCACAAAAAATAAGACGCGCCAACCACATACCTCCAACGCCAGGCAGCCCGACAATGAACCAGCAAAACAGAAACCGTGACGTAACATCCCGTGTCCTTAGCAACTCCTTTATATGCAGCCACCTAATTAGGCTTAAATCGTAATAGGTGTAACGCCGGTTTCACACTGCAAGCCTAAGCAGGGCGTAAGCAGCGCGTATTTTTTTCGGCACCCATGTTAACGGATGAGAGCGTTCACACAGCACGCAGGGGCGGCGCGGCAGCGCGTAGCAGGAGCAGAGCAGGAGCGGCAGTGCCACGATCGTTTCGGCGCCGAGTCTATTTTTGCTGCGCTGCTTACGCTCAATTAAAGTGACAGGACATTATTTATTATTTATTTATTACGACACTCAAAAAAAAAAAAACATATTCAAAGTTTGTAAATGGGATGTAATGTATTTTAAACAGTTACCATGAAGTTCAACAATTTCATAGCAAGTTGTAATATATATTGTGTAGTTTATAGGCCTATATGTTGGCATAGAAGCAGATGTCATGCTGACAACAGGCATCATCAACAAATGCACGTGACAGCGCCCGGTGTAGCCAGACAGGGGTCTTCAGAGTACACCTGGAAGATGACCTAATGGACGACACTCGTCTCATCGTAGAAGTGGAAAAACAAAAAGTTATTTATGACCCAAAAAATGTAATGTATAAGGACTTACAAGCCAAAGAAAAGGCATGGGATGCAGTGGATTTATCATTTGATAATACACAGTGACAAACAAATAAATACATATTAAAAATCGTCACATAAATATTACACATGTAGCTACAAATAAGTCTATGATGTGGGTGACTTGTTTGAAAGTGTGTTTTTCGTGTGTTTGCTAATATCCCTATTAAAACGTTTACACATAGTGTTAATAAAGACTTTTACGATGCATGTTGTTAGCATGGAGATTGCTTGTAAATCTGCTGTTTATGAGTATGTTTATCAGATATTGCTTCATTATTAAATAAGCGTTCGTCAGCAGGCATTATGAAGAGGTTTGCTAATAAATGTTAAATGTTGAATAAAGATGCAAAATATGTCAGCATTGTAGATGTAATCTTTTGACCAAAACTTCAAGGGCATGTCATTCTCCTATAATTAATGTTGTTGTTTTTTTTTACAAAGGACTAGTCATTTTGCGTTGGCAGATGGTACGTCATTTTTTAATGGTTTTCTTTTGTATTGAAAGACAAAAAGTACAATCTGTCCGATGAGTACAACTTTTTACAATCTGTAAATAACAATCAATACAAACAAACATAAAGAACAGCAGCTTACAGTATATATGTGCAAAAAGAAACTTCTGGTTACAAGTACAAACCTTTAAAATATTGACCATATTCAATATAAACACAATGTATAAAATAACTATAACATTTCTGCTATGGTTAGTTATTGTTTTTCGCTGTTCCGTTGCTTGGGGCACCCAAAAACTACGTCGTATCCTTCTTCGTAATCTCCGTAGTAACACATACAGCGCAATTGCCTTTCTTCTATCTACAATACGTACTGCACATAAACACAGATGCACATGTACAGTGTAAATAAAACAAATACAGTAATATAAACTATTCTAATAATAAATCAAGACCAATTGTATTTAAAATGAGATTCGAATTTGCCCATTCTGTACAGAAGACGCTGTTCAGCCGCGCGCTGCAAAAACTACAGGTGTGAAAGGGCAATGGGCGTGCGCTGCTCCTGCTCTGCATACGCACCGCTTCTGCACCGCTCACGCTTGCAGTGTGAAACGGGCGTAAGCGTCGGGAAACGAGAGCATATCACCACATAAAGCTTTAAAAACTTTACTAACTGATGTTTTAGTGCACTTCCTGCAAATATAGAAAAAATAAAGGGTCTCAGTGAAATATGTGCAGTTTCACATAATTGGTGCATATTGTCACATGACCAGAGCAGTTTATTTCCTGTTTGCACCTTGAGACTTGAAGCGACGTTGCGCAGAATGATCAGTGTATGACATTAAGGATCCGCCTGCTCTTATCGCTCTCGCGTTACTTTGATGTCATTCTGCGCAGCCCCGCTTCAAATCGAACACCGGATGTCTGCATCAACGCTCCAAAACAAAAGGCTAGTCAAGTATGTTAACACAAAGATATGACAAAGATTGTTGGTACACATGATCTTTAGGGTGTCCAGTATTAATATATGCATTTGCATATATTTAGTTTTGATGAGCATGGTCATAGAATGAGTAAACATGTTGACGGTCACGGTGGGATAACAGTAAATGTGGGTAAGTTCTACAATATAAATCCAATTACAGTTGCTAGTGAAAATTACAATAAAATGTTGCGAAGACAAAATATTGCTCTAAATTAAAAATTCAAATGTTATAAAAAATGTACTATAATGATGTTGTAATACTCGTAGCATTAATATAAAAATTTGATGTTATGTTTTACAAAAATTAACCATTTTGAAATGCTGTGATGGTTTAATTTTTTATCTCAGTGTTCCTATCAATGTTGCATACGTTTTTTTTATGCATAATATTAACCCTAGAATGTGATCAAACAGTTTAAAATAGCTGGGTTAATATATTGTAACAATTTTATGACTGCATGAATATGTGAATTTAGTACAAACATTATCCCACTGGTCACAATTGTGACCGAAAATAAAACACAACTTTTCACACACCTTTGCCAAATAAAAAAATAAAAGGGTTACTTATGACACATCATTTGGATATTTTCATGTCTGGGAATAATTTGAGATTAAACCAACGCTATATCATGGCAATTTGTATGTTTTTTACGAGGTGGTTAATTCGTACGAATTTGTATGACCTCACTCGTATGATTTAGTACGATTTGTCTATACCCCAGTGGCGGGTAGGTTTAGGGGCAGGGTTAGGTGTAGGTCATTCTTTTAAGGTGCGTTCACACCAGACGCGAATGCAGCGTTACGCGCGAATGATTTACATGTTAAGTCAATGCAAAGATTCGATAGACAATCCTGCAGCGCTATTCACGCGAATTGAGCGTTTGGGGCGTTTGACGCGCGATTTAAAAAATCTGAATTAATAACCAATCAGGACCAATCAGGAGCTTACTCTAGCAGTGACGTGATTACGAGTGGAGGCAGAAAATCTGAAACAACTTGTGTAGTGAATTTCACGTGCAAATGAAGCTACTTTGTATGTAAAAACCCAGAAGTTATCATTTTAAATGTGTTTTTTGAATGGGACTTTGGTTAAATCCCTTAACTAAGGTCCGTGGTTCACACAAGCTTATAATGCGCAAGCTTATAAAGCTTATAAATTATATCTGTGAGGATTACCAGTCAGGATTTAGACAATCTCATAGTACTGAGACTGCTCTCATTTGAGTGACAAATGACCTGCTCTTATCATCTGATCGTGGTTGTATCTCTCTATTAGTGGATCTTAGCGCTGCGTTCGACACTATCGATCACAACATTCTTTTGAATAGACTTGAAAACTCTGCTGGCATTAGTGGAAGTGCATTAGCATGGTTCAAATCATACTTATCTGACCGCCATCAATTCATAGCAGTGAATGAAGAGGTATCATATCGATTACAAGTGCAGTATGGAGTACCTCAAGGCTCAGTACTAGGGCCGTTACTTTTCACGCTTTATATGTTACCCTTGGGAGATATCATCAGGAAACATTGGGTTAGCTTTCACTGTCATGCTGATGATACTCAGCTCTATATTTCTTCACGGCCCGGTGAAACACACCAAATTGAGAAACTTATGGAATGCATAGTCCATATAAAAAACTGGATGACGAATAATTTCTTACTACTAAATTCTGAAAGAACAAAGGTGTTAATTATCAGACCTAAAAACCACACAAGTAATAACCTAGAACAGTGTTGGATGCTCTCTCGATTCTTCATCATCTGTCAGGAACCTAGGTGTGCTATTTGATAGCAATCTCTCCTTTGACAGCCACGTTTCTAGCATTTGTAAAACTGCAATTTTTCATCTTAAAAATATATCTAAACTGAGACCTATGCTCTCAATGTCAAATGCAGAAATGTTAATTAATGCGTTTATGACCTCAATGTTAGATTATTGTAATGCTTTATTAGGTGGTTGTTCTGCACACTTAATAAACAAACTACAGATGGTCCAAAATGCAGCAGCTAAAGTTCTTACTAGAACCAGGAAGTATGACCACATTAGTCCGGTTATGTCAACACTGCACTGGCTCCTTATTAAACATTGTATAGATTTAAAAATCTTGTTATTACTTATAAAGCCCTGAATGGCTTAGCTCGTCAGTACTTGAGAGAACTTTTATCGCATTATAGTCCTCCACGTCCGCTACGATCTCAAAACTCTGGCCATTTGATAGTACCTAGAATATCAAAATCTATTTCTGGCGGCAGATCCTTTTTCTATTTAGTGCCCAAACTCTGGAACAATCTACCTAACACAGTTCGGAGGCAGACACACTCTGTCAGTTTAAATCTAGATTAAAGACCCATCTCTTTAACCTGGCGTACATTTAACACACTAATACGCTTCTAACATTCAAATCCGTTAAAGGATTGTTAGGCTGCATTAATTAGGTCAATCGGAACCGGGAACACATCCCATAAAACCTGATGTACTTTTTACATCGTAAGAAGAATGACATCTACGCTAATATTAGTCTTTTGCTTTCTTATTCTGTGGTCACTGTAGCCACCCGATCCAGTCCTTATCCAGCCCAGATTATCACTGCAGTCAACAGATCCAGTCCGTATCCAGATCAGATCACCTAGAGATGACCTCTACAGCTCTGAATGTCAGTGAAGATCAGAGCACAAAGATGAGCCCCAGAGACAGATCTCCAGTGAGGACCTTGTCACCTAGACAGCCATCGGGAAAAGACCACTGGAACCAGTGGAGCCCATACACTCTGACTTTGCTGCAGTTGGAACAAACTACTGGTTTGTCTTTCCAGAGGGGAACTGGCCCCACGACTGAGCCTGGTTTCTCCCAAGGTTTTTTTCTCCGTTCTGTCACCAATGGAGTTTTGGTTCCTTGCCGTTGTTGCCTCTGGCTTGCTTAGTTGGGGACACTTTATTTCTAGCGATATCACCGACTTGATTGCACAGATACTATTTAAACTGAACTGAGCTGGACAATGACATCACTGCATTCAATAATGAAATGCCTTTAACTCAAACATTTTCATATTTTGATATTGTGCAGTTGCTTTGACACAATTTGTATTGTTAAAAGCGCTATATAAATAAAGGTGACTTGACTTGACAAGCACAAGATACTTTCACGTTTTATTCTACAACATAAAACACACTAGTTAAACCCCACTCGTGTTTTTATTAAACTGTTAAGTTTCTTAAAAAAGACGGTTGCTAACAAGTTGCTAAATGGGACTACAAGCCCTGTCGGAGACATTCAACGTCATCACGCCAAACAGTTTATCAATTTACAGTATTTTACAGTTGTAGTATAATTTGTAATACAATTCATTTTAGAATAACCAATTAATAGTTTCCCGCATTATTATATTGTTGTTCGACAATGTTTTTTTTTTTTTTGCTTTGTCCTGAAATGCGACACAAGGCTTCGGATGAAACGTGCTCGTTTTATCACTTACTGATCTGGAGACTCTAGGTTCGTACCATAAGGTAAACTCATATTATGATTATTACATGTAAACACCACATTTACCGGCTTTACGTGGTGAAAGTGAAATTTTAATGATGCATAGTGCTTAAAGCCATGTTAAAATGAAATGTGCGGCGATATGTTTTTAATTCATATTAATCAAGGAATGATTGACTTTTAATGCACCTTATTTCGAAATGTACAAAAATACGTGCTTCCGTATGTACTTTCGTATGTTTCGTTATGATTATTTAATTTATTCACTATACTATGTATAACTAATGTCTCATTTCAGTTTCAGTTTGGTTCTAGTTTAGTATTTATTCCAGTTTATATGAAACGGTTCATGTAGCGTGGATTAAAATTCATATACAGTGTAAATCCTTTTCACTGAACGTTAAAAATAAGTTTGAGAAAGTTGTCGGGAGCGCGGTGCTGGTGACGTTGAAGGCGAGCGACCATGGTGCTGTAGTTCGTTTATAGCCTAAGTTTAGCTTTTCAGTTCTGCTGCTTTTATTTAGGCTTCAAAATTAGTCAAAGTTAAATTATTTTGTGAAGATTATCTTGATGGACAAAACGTGTAAGTTTCATAAACTGTGATTGAACACAGAGCTTATGTTTTGCGATAATCCAAAGCCTATGGAAAAATCCTATTGGCTTTTTATCGAGGGAACCAGTTTCATGCAAACAACCAATCCGCCTACAAAGTGATGTCATAGTTCCCCCACTGATACACTGATTTCACGCAGCCGCCATTTTGAAATCGAAAGCGAGGCCGTTTCTCAATACCAAGTATGCAAAGTTTGGACTTACATCCTCGGTAGTTCGGACTTCCCAAGTTCAACTCGGGAGTGCAAACTCCTGAGGACGGGAGGACACAAGTCCGGCAATTCTGCAAATGGAACAACAGCGTACTTGATAGAGCTTGGGAAACTGTCACTGCACATTGCATTGTGGGTAGTCGCCGCCATGTTTTAGGTAATGCTCATCAGCCATCAGGATATTAGAATTTGTGAAAATAAACAGGAACAATGATGAACCGAACATCGATTAAGTGTAAGATTCCATATCGAGAAAAACTGAACCAGGAAGCAAAGTTGCGGTACATAGAAAAAATCTAGATAATCAACAAATTAGATCTGTATGAACACACAGAGATGTCTGATGACATTAACGAGCTAACATAACCTTCCCTGACGTATTTTCATACCTTGTTTGTGGTGTCAGTGTATACAAATTTGATCAGTTTAAAAACCATACATCTCTTGAAGCCCACCTGCTATTCACAATCTATCTATTTTAAGGCCTGTTCTTATAACATGATTGGAGATATTTGTCATTAATTATTAATTTAGTACTTACTGTAGTATTTTATATATATATATATATATATATATCTCTTAGGCTGTCTGGAAATTATATGCACATTTATGCAGCGCAACAGCTCCATCCTGCAGGCCTGTGCAGATGACATCCATTTCTGTCTCCAGGTAACTGATGGGAAGTTACACTTGAAACAGACCCACAAGTAAGCGAAAGAGATGTGACATACAGCCAAGTATGGTGACCCATACTCGGAATTTGTGCTCTGCATTCACCCATACAAGTACACACACACAACAGTGAACACACACACACACACCGTGAACATACACACACTGTGACCTTGTAACTTCAGTAAGTGTTTTTCTATTTAATTGTGTTACTTATTACATTATTATCTGTGCTCGATACTTGAAGGTTACACCTCTGCTCCATCTTACACCTGTTGTATTTGCACTACAGTAGCAGTGGACTTTTAGGTTCAGTAGTGTTTTCATTTGTAGTCTTTTTTTTATCTTGTCTTACATCCTGTGGTCTTGATACTTGTTTACTTACCATTTTGTGTGTTAAGGCTACACTGCACCTTTACCCATTTTGTATGTTGTATATGTTTATTGTAAACTGCACACATTTACCTCAGTGTTATGATGCAAAAATAAAGACATAGAGAATTGATTCTTTTGTCTTTTATTATTGTAACGTTGTGAGCACTGATAATGCAGGATATGCTGTTCATGTCTAGGTAGCATGTTAAATGTAAGACTGTTAAATCAATTAATCGCATCCAGAATGGTAGTTGTTAACATGTTTGTGTATATTTATATATAAATATACATGCATACGTGTGTATATATAAGAAATATTGCTTCCTCAATAAAAGGGGCAGGGCAAGAACACATCCAGGGAATTTAACTGTACTTAGCTAGATGTGAACTTTGAATTGGAACAGTGCTTGGGCGTATGGCAAGCCGTTTTAGCCTAAAATATACTAAGTGTTACTCGTCGTAATTGCATTTTTACTAGTAACAATTCAATTAGAGAGCTCTACAATTCAATTATTACTAGTAACAATTACAATTAGAGAGCTCTCTAAATCAATATTTACTAGTAACAATTACAATTAGAGAGCTCTCTAACCGAATTAGAGAGCTCTGCAATTGCATTCTTACTAGTAACAATTTAATTAGAGAGCTCTACAATTCAATTCTTACTAGTAACAATGCCAATTAGAGAGCTCTCTAATTCAATTGTTACTAGTAAGAATGCAATTGCAGCTCTCTAATTCAGTTAGAGAGCTCTCTAATACAATTGTTACTAGTAAGAACTGAATTAGAGAGCTCTACAATTCGATTCTTACTAGTAATAATTACAATTAGAGAGCTCTTTAATGCAATTCTTACTAGTAACAATTGTATTAGAGAGCTCTCTAACTGAATTAGAGAGCTCTGCAATTGCATTCTTACTAGTAACAATTGAATTAGAGAGCTCTACAATTCAATTCTTACTAGTAACAATGCCAATTAGAGAGCTCTCTAATTCAGTTCTCACTAGCAAAAATGTAATTACAGAGCTCTCTAATTCAATTCTTACTAGTAAGAAATCCAGTTACAGAGCTCCACAATTGCATTCTTACTAGTAAAAACCTGTATTAATTAGATGCAAAACGGATTTTCGATTACACCCATTGCCTTACCAAATCCCGCCTGTGGTGATATACTTCAAAATAAAAGCCCCATGAATTAATAGCATTTTCATTGTGTCAGAATGACCTTTAAAGTGAGATGACAGCTTGGATATGTTTTGTTTAAAAAAAATATATTTAATCATTAAATTAATTTACATCTTTATGGTCTGCTTACAAGTGAAGAAGACACACATGTTTCTTTAAAAAAATGCTAGTCTTTGTCAAAATGTCTGGTAATAATGACATCATCTCATTTTGGTGTTTATTATGCACTGTAACATGCAGGAAGAATTAACATCTATTGGCTAATTGGCCAGTGGTCACTCCTGACAAAATGAGTTTTAGAATTTCTTTCTTTCTTTCTTTCTTTTTATTTATTTATTTATTTGGTCATACAGTTATGATATTAATATGGAAACCACAACCATTATAAAACAAACAAAAACATGTCCCCGTTTTTTTAATTTGTAGATAACTTCGGCCTAATTACAAGTGAAATTTCAATAATATTTTGTCCACTGAACTAGGAAGTGTCCCCGGTTTTTTTATTCATAAATCTGGTTAACATTTTTGACCGGATAGATTTTTGCCTCGACTTTACCGGAAATAGCCTACTATAGACTACGTGCCGAGTTTTTATTGATCATTTGATAATACACGAAGTGACAAACGAATAAATACATATTCAAATACGTCACATAAATATTACACATGTAGCTACACCAAATAAGTCTATGATGTGGGTGACTTGTTTGAATGTGTGTTTTCGTGTGTTTGCTAATATCCTATTAAAACGTTTACACAGTGTTAATAAAGACATTTACGATGCAAGATGTTAGCATGGAGATTGCTTGTAAATCTGCTGTTTATGAGTATGTTTATCAGATATTGCTTCATTATTAAAGAAGCGTTCGTCAGCAGGCATTATGAAAAGGTTTGCTAATAAACGTTAAATAGTGAATAAAGATGCAAAATATGTCAACATTGTAGATGTAATCTTTGACCAAAACTTCAAAGGCATGTCATTCTCCTATAATTAATCTGTGTTTTTACAAAGGACTAGTCATTTTGCGTTGGCAGATGGTACGTCATTTTACAGGTTTTTGTATTGAAAGACAAAAGTACAATCTGTCCAATCAGTACAACTTTTACAATCTGTAAATAACAATCAATACAAACAAACATAAAGAACAGCAGTTTACAGCAGCTTATATGTGCAAAAAGAAACTTCTGGTTACAAGTACAAACCTTTAAAATATTGACCATATTCAATATAAACACAATGTATAAAATAACTATAACATTTCTGCTATGGTCAGTTACTGTTTTGTGCTGTTCCCTTGCCGGGGCACCCAAAATCTCGTCGTATCCTTCTTCGTAATCTCCGTAGTAACAAATACAGCGCAATTGCCTTTCTTCTATCTACAATCCGTACTGCACATAAACACAGATGCACATGTACAGTGTAAATAAAACAAATACAGTAAAATAAACGATTCTAATAATAAATCAAGACCAATTGTATTTAAAATTAGATTCGAATTTACCCATTCTGTACAGAAGGCGCTGTTCAGCAGCGCTGCAAACGCTACAGGTGTGAAAGGGCAATGGGCGCGCTGCTCCTGCTCGCACCGCTTCTGCGCGCTCACGCTGCTCACGCTTGCAGTGTGAAACGGGCGTGAAACCGGCGTGAGAGTGGCTCGACGGTGTTTAGAGTCCCGCAGCAGCGAGTGCCGTCAGCGCAGCTGAAGAGTTCTGCTTTCAAATACACGCAATAAAGCCGTAAAGGCCTTTTTAGCATTTTAAGTAAGCATTTAAAGGCCAAGTTTTGTAGCATTTTAAAATGCTGGTTTACTGTAACCTACTAAGTGATGATAAAAGACAAACGTACGAGACCAGAATATTAACGCAATAATGTTTTCCTCCCTTTCGAAAATGGCAATAAACAGACATAATAACAGTTAAATAAACAGTTTATAGACTAAATTAAGACAGACAGTTAAAGTTCATATTTTGGGTTAGTCAGTTTTTTAACCTTATTACTAAGCTGTTGTACAGAATGTAATCTTTAATACTGTATCGGTGCATGAGAGGGAAACGCGCTGCGTGTTGTTTTGTTTTGGGTTTATGTGAATCTGCACATAGTATGCTTTATAATTTTGTCTAATCACTATTGGTACCTTAAGCAACATTTGTATTAAGCCTTATATCCCTGTTCAAGTTCGCTAATTCACAAGCCGAGTGAGAATCATACTCGCAAAATAATGTTAATTATTAAACCAAACAAAATCAAAACTTTCAAAAACATGCAGCAATACGATTATTTTATTACAGTGACAGATGGTGGGTTTAATCAGTGACATTATTAATAGATTTACTCTCCGGTGTCGTCTTCTCATCTCCTCGACCTGCTTCCCTTGGGGTTTTTACCTTTTGCAATTTTCGTTGCGGCATGAATGACATAATATGGTGACATTTTCCACAATCACGACAGAAAATCAAATACTGCCCTGAATTCAATAGTGGAGAGGTGTCGCAATTTTCCCAGTAAGGCGAAAAAAACAAAACAGCTTCCCAGAACTCAACACGGCGTGACATCAGCTTCACATTCTCAGCCAGATGAATATGCATGAGGCTAATTATCATAATGAGGTCGCTTTAAATAGAGAGCTCTACAATGCAATTCTTACTAGTAAGAATCACTATTGTAGAGCTCTACAATTACATTTTACTAGTAACAATTTAATTAGAGCTCTACAATTCAATTCTTACTAGTAACAATGCCAATTAGAGAGACAATTCTTACTAGTAACAATTCGATTAGAGAGCTCTGTAACTGAATTAGAGAGCTCTGCAATTGCATTTTTACTAGTAACAATTCAATTAGAGAGCTCTACAATTAAATTATTACTAGTAATAATTACAATTAGAGAGCTCTTTAATGCAATTCTTACTAGTAACAATTGTATTAGAGAGCTCTCTAACTGAATTAGAGAGCTCTGCAATTGCATTCTTACTAGTAACAATTCAATTAGAGAGCTCTACAATTCAATTCTTACTAGTAACAATGCCAATTAGAGAGCTCTTCAATGCAATTCTTACGAGTAAAAACTGAATTAGAGAGCTCTTTAATTCAATTAGAGAGCTCTCTAATTCAGTTTTTACTAGTAAGAATTCCAATTAGAGAGCTCTCTAATTCAGTTGTTACTAGTAAGAATTCCATTTAGAGAGCTCTCTAATTCAGTTGTTACTAGTAAGAACTGAATTAGAGAGCTCTTTAATTCAATTACAGAGCTCTGCAATTAAACATATCTCTAATGTGTATTTTTACTAGTAAAATTGTAATTATAGAGCTCTATAATTGCATTTGTACTTGTAATAATTAAATAAGAGAGCTCTCTAATCGGAATTGTTACTAGTAAAAATTGAATTAGAGAGCTCTTTAATTAGAATACTTACTAGTAAAAATGTATTTAGAGAGCTCTCTAATTGGGATTGTTACTAGTAAAAACTGAATTAGAGAGCTCTTTAATTAGAATACTTACTAGTAAATATGTATTTAGAGAGCTCTCTAATGAGGATTGTTACTAGTAAGAATTCAATTGTAGAGCTCTCTAATGAGGATTGTTACTAGTAAAAATTCAGTTGTAGAGCTCTGTAATGAAAAATGAATGGAAGTCAATGGAGACATATGACTAGTAAAAATTCATTTGTAGAGCTCTCTAACTGGAATTGTTACTAGTAAGAGTTTAATTAGAGAGCTCTGTAATTGGCATTGTTACTAGTAAGAATTTAATTGTAGAGCTCTCTAATTATAATTGTTACTAGTAAGAATATGATTAGAGAGCTCTCGAATTGGCATTGTTACTAGTAAGAATTGAATTGTAGAGCTCTCTAATTGTAACTAGTAAGAATTGCATTAAAGAGCTCTCTAATTGTAATTATTACTAGTAATAATTGAATTGTAGAGCTCTCTAATTGAATTGTTACTAGTAAAAATGCAATTCTGACGAGTAACACTTAGTATATTTTAGGCTAAACGGCTTGCCATATGGGCGATGACTGATGACGTTTCACAAGTCCACAGACAAGTACAGACAAGAACCACAGTTGCCAAGTCCGCTTATTATACGCGACTTTGGGCTTCTTTTTTTGTAAAGTAGCGGGAAAAAAATCCCTGGTCGCTGGTTGCGTTTTTTTGGGCTTATTTAAAAAAAATATGGTTGCTTGTTAGGGAAATCTAACAAGCAACTTTGTTTCTTTATTTATGTTCGCCGTATTCTCCAATGCTCCAGATAAAAAAATCGACAACTGGCAGCAGGAAGCGGCTGCCATCGACAGCTGGAAGGCAGGACTGGCAGCCGGAGGGTAGGAGGGACCTGCCACTCGGTAGCAGCCAATCAGTATCGACCAACGTAGCAGCAGCCTATCATTTGTAACTATGACAGACGCCAAACACTTCAGTAATGGCGGCGATTGTTGTAGCGGTAAGTTTGTAAATTAAATATATAATTTAGTGAACAACAGTGTAACTGTAACAAAGCATCAGACGGAGCGGGATCCATTTGCAGCTTAATATTTATTAGAATGGTCAAACAAAACAGGGTCAATCACCAGCAATAGCAAGCAACAGCGTAGACAGAGCAGAGACGTGGTCAGAAAACAGGCAGAGTAATCAGGGCAGGTGGCGAATGTCAGAGTCCAGGGAAACAGTCCAAGTCGGGGCAACCAGAGAAGGATCACAGAGTCGAGGAACAAGGCACAGGTAATAACGGGAAACACAAACACGGGTAGAAACGCTCAGAAGTGACAGCCGGGGCAAATCAAGACTTCGCAGTGAGTGTGTGGACGTGTGCTGCTTATATGTGTGAGTGGGAATGATGTGCAGGTGCGGCGAGACAATCAGGCCCAGGTATGAGGGATGATGGGAAACTGAGTCAGAATGTGAGCTAGTATTCAGGGGATGGCTCCCTCTGGTGGTGCAGAGGGGTTGGTACGGGAGCTTCGATCGTGACAGTAACTTTGCCTACTTTAGTTTAATTTGTAAATTTACAAAAACATAGCTTGTTTACCATGTGTTACATTTATAATAATCGTTGATATTAATATGTTAGAGGGCTACGATTAACTTCAAATATTAATTTTCAATTTAAATACTAGCACAAATCTACTGAATCATATAAAACTAATGTTGTTTGACTGGAATTATAGAAGGTACATGTGCAACACTAACCACATCTTTTGTTATTATATCATTGTCTGATATCCATTCATTTATATTTTTCTTACTAATGTTATTTAATTAAACAATTATTTTAAGAACTAACATTACCATTCTTTCTCTGGCTCTGGTCTTCACCTTTTGTGTACCTGGCTATCAGTTAAAAGGCAGGTAAAAGCCATTGCATTTCCACAATCTTACTAACTTAAGTTATTTTGAACAGAACATCAAAAACTATTTTACCAAAATTACCAATAAGCCAGTGTATGTGCTTTTGATACTGGTATTTCTGAATGTGTAATATTTATTGGTCTTTGTCTACATATTGTCTTTACATATTTGTCTATTGTTCCTCAGAAGGGCCATCATCAGAAAACCCAAAGGCAAGACAGCATGTCCAGGATCAGCCACCTGTAATTTGTATTGATGAGAGAAATAGTATTTAGTCTCCCCAAAAGATGCCCATGGACCCAGAAAAGCCTGCAATGGAGTATCACATTTGGGTAGTATCACTGACTATAAACAGACTTGAGAATCTATTCCTTTACAAGGAAGGACCTATACCCCAAGATGTTTGTCAAATGAAATATAAAAATTATATGTTCTCTCTCCGTCTGTACTTTCATCTTCATTACAAAAGGATTAATCAGAAATACACCAAAGCCTTGAAGATGCAAGCAAAGCAATCTGTCCACATTGGCCTACATGGGAAATTTGCATTCAGCAATGAATGTAATTGTTTTAGTGTTTAGTGCCTTTCATAATGCCTAATACCTTTAAAGTGTCTATAATGACAGTTTAATTTAGCCATAGACAGCTGTTGTCATATAATAATCATACATGTATGTTTTTTGTGTATGTACTCTACAGGCAGTACCACAGCACTTCAAGAAGGTAAAGCTGCTTTGAATGGCTTAGTTGTAAATCTCAAGGTTAAGCTTTTGCACACATCTTTATTTGGTAGCCAGTAAAAAAAAATGTGCAATGTTTTATTACAAACCTCCTAATGAAAAGAAAACATTAATTTTTAATGTTCCTTTAATCAACATTACTTCACCATATTTCTAATGTCTGTATTTTGTAGTTTCATCAAGCTGACCAGAGCCTTGCAGGGAATAGCCAAATATACGTGCCAGGAAGGAGATCCCAGAATTCCAGTTGAAAACCAACTAAATCCACTAGTATACATGTTTTCATATAGGGAACATATGGTTTAAATATGAAATATATATAGCCTTGAGCAAAGTATAAAGTCATATTGGATTAGTTATAAATTGTATTATAACTATTAAAACATTTATTTACTAACATTTTTCTACTTTCAACAGTTAGTTGATATTGTAACTTATATTTATAAGTTATCACCCGGCCCGTTTAAAGCACTGGCCCGACAGTGGAAATGCAGCTAATGTGGCGAGATTTGGGCCAGTTCTGCTTTGTGATGAGTGGGGCGGGCCGAGAGCTGTGGGAACGGAGCGAGGCCGGTGGAGTAAATGATTATGAGTGACACCTGCACCGGTCTCTAGTCCCACGGAGGAGCTCTGGAAGGATAAAAGGAGGAGTGATGACAGTGAAAGACAAGAGAGAGGACCAGGCCTGCATTTCTTTGGCAAATTTGGCAAACAGGAGCAGACTGCCCAAGTGTCATCATTCTTCACTGTATGTGGGCCGGATCAAATCAATATGGCCCAGATTTGGGCCAGTTCTGCTTGGTTTATTCATGGCTGACATTGGACCTTCCTTTGGCTTACTTGTGGCACAAATCTGGCAAACAGGAGCGGACTGCCCAAGTGCCATCATTCCATGTGGTATGTGGGTCAGATGAAAGTGTCAGGTGTGGGCCTGATCTGGAACTCAGGAATTTTTCTATCTGGGTTAATTTCAATCTACAGGCTAATTAAACTTTTTAAATGAAAAATCCTGACCTTGGCCATTGGCTGCACATTCAAGAGACTCTATTCGAGTCGCAATTTACTGACTCGCACCACAAAAATAAAAAAATAAAATAAAAACTTTGAACAAAATAAGCTGTGAGAAATCAAGATTAATGGGCTAAAACTGCGACATGAAAAACGCGTAGAAATTCTACAAAAAGTAGGATATTAACTTGGAATCAGGGGCGGACTTACTCATTAGACAAAGGTAGGCAATTACTTTGGGCCCCCAAAAGCCAAGGGCCCCTAAAATGCTTTTCATATTCGAGATACGCATTAAGCGCGAACACGCATAACGTTTATTACCACGACAACCGTCTGTGTGTCCGAGTTGAACGTGCTGGTAAAAAAGAGAAATAAGAGTAAAATGTGCAATGGAATAAAAGTGCAAACCAATAAGATGTGCAAAAACAGTATACTGGGACTTGATAAATTGTACAGGGTATGTACACAAAGCAGCATTACGGGTGATGAGAATATGGATGTTTACAGTTAACAATCTTGTAAGTGTTTATGAGACTGGGTTTGTGTTAAGGAGCCTGATGGCCTGAGGGAAGAAGCTTCTCCTCAGTCTCTCAGTTTTTGCCATCATGCTCCTGAAGCGCTTGCCAGATGGCAGTAAACAGAAAAGATGGTTACCGGGGTGAGTTGAGGATTTTAGCAGCCCTGCTTTTACAGCATTTCAAGGTCAAGGTTTCTTTATTTGTCACATAATAAATTATACAGGGTATAATCAAACGTGAAATGTAGGTCAAATCAGGTCCGCTCAGTGGACAGTGCAAAGAATAAAAAATTATTTGAAGTAGATGTCCTGCAGAGAAGGGAGAGCAGACCCTGAGATGCGCTCAGCTAAGCACACGACTCTCTGTAGAGCTTTGCAGTCCTGGTTTGAGGAATTACCATACCACACTGAGATGCACTGAGTCAATACACTTTCTATGGCCCCTGAATAGAACGTTTTCAGGATAGCTGGTGAGACCCTGAATTTCCTCAGCTGTCGCAGATGGTACAGTTTTTGCCTGGCTTTCTTAACCTGAGTCTGAATGTGTGTAGTCCAAGTCAGGTCCTTGGAGATGTTTACACCGAGGTACTTGAAGCAACTCACCCTCTCCACAGGGGTCCCACTGATCATAAGAGGAGTGTAGGGCCGCTGCTGTCTCTTCCTGAAGTCCACGATCAGCTCTTTAGTTTTGCTCATGTTCAGAGAGAGACAGTTGTCCTGGCACCATGATGTGAGTCTCTCCACCTCATCCAAGTATGCGGCCTCGTCCTCGTTGTTAATGAGGCCCAGAACCACAGTATCATCCGCAAATTTAACAATAGAAGTGGAGCTGTGAGAGGACACGCAGTCGTGGGTGTAGAGAGAGTAGAGCAGGGGGCTCAGCCCTCAGCCCAGGGGACACAGCCCTATGGGGCTCCTGTGTTCAGGGTGATGGAGTTGGAGGTGAACAGGCCGAATTTCACCACTTGTGGTCTGGCGGTGAGGAAATCTTGAATCCAGTCACAGAGTGAAGTGTTTAGGCCGAGGTCTGAGAGTTTGACAGCTAGCTTGGTGGGGACTATAGTGTTGAAAGCTGAGCTATAGTCAATGAATAGCAGCCTGACATAGTTGCCATTTTTGCTGTCAATATGAGTGAGGGAGGAGGGCAGTACCTGAGAGATGGCATCATCAGTAGACCTATTTGGCCGATAGGCAAACTGAAGAGGGTCCAAAGTAGCAGGGATGGAGGAGCAAATGTGCTTCTTTAAAAGTCTCTCAAAAACCTTCATGATTGTCGATGTGAGGGCAACTGGACGATAGTCATTCAGGCAAGAGGGTTTACTGTTCTTAGGCACAGGGATTATGACAGATTTTTTAAAGGAGGTGGGAACAACAGAGGTAGCAAGGGACTCATTAAATATGGATGTAAACAAACCAGCAAGCTGATCAGCACAAGACCTCAGAACGCGGCCAGTAATCCCATCATGTCCTGCTGCTTTCCTGACGTTCACTCTCCCTCCGAACCTCGTCCACCGACAGGGTGAATACATGATCGCTGCTCTGTCTGCTGCTTCCTGACGCGCTGCTCAGCAGAGTCGCGCCGCCGCCATTACATTCAAAGCGGCCGTGAAGGTGTTTAACTCTTCGCCAGCATCGGATCTGCTCTCACCTCTCATCCCTCCTGTTTATACTAATATTTATTAAGTCCCATATAATGTTTTTGCACATCCAATTTGTTTTGCACATACTGTTTTACTGTTTTGCACTTTTCTTTATTCTATTGCACATTTTACTTCTTATTTCTTTTTTACCTATATATATATATATATATATATATATATAATTACATTTGTTTTTTTTTTTTTTTTTTTTTTTTTTTTATTCTTTGCACTGTCCACTGAGCGGACCTGATTTGACCTACATTTCACTTTTGATTATACCCTGTATAATTTATCATGTGACAAATAAAGAAACCTTGACCTTGACCTTGACCTCTGCGGAGGAGTTGTTTCCAGAGGAACAGATGGTCTTCAGTCCCTGCCACATGCGTCGAGAGTCATTGAGCTGGAAATGTGACTCAATTCTCTCCCTGTACCGGCGTTTAGCGGCTCTTACTGCCCGACGGAGAGCATAGCACGATACTTTGTACTCACTCATGTTTCCTGACAACAGACCGGCGTTGTATGCGGCAGTACGATGGTTAACCGCATCACGGATTGATCTGTCCACCCACGGTTTCTGATTAGAAAATGTCCTTATTGTTACCATTTCAGTGGCCTGTTTGGTTAGCGTGTTGACGAAACTTAATGCTACATCCGTGAATTCGCTGACGTCAGATGAATTCGCCCGGAACATGTCCCAGTCGACGTCATCAAGAGACGCCTGTAGCATAGCTTCAGAGTGGGAGGACCAGCGCGTCACTTCCCTCTCCACCGGCGGTTCATGAACGATCCTTTGTTTGTATTCCGGTGTGAGGAAAATGGCGGCATGATCCGATTTGCCAAAAGCTGGCAGTGAGTGGGCTTTGTAGGCATTTTTGAGCGGAGTGTAGCAATGATCGAGTGTATTCAGTCCTCTGGCTGGACAGGATATATGCTGATGAAAGTTCGGCAAGACCTTCTTGAGGATGGCTTTGTTAAAGTCCCCGGCGATGATGAAGGCAGCATCAGGATGTTTGTTGTTATATCCGCTGAGCACATCGTGGAGATTGGGCAAAGCCAAGCTAGTGTCAGCCTGTGGTGGAATGTAGACAGAAATAATGACGATTGATGAAAATTCCCGGGGCAGATAGAATGGGCGGCAGATAATGGAGAGATGTTCTAGATAAGGCGAGCAGGAGCACGACAGAATGGAGATATTCCTGGGGTCACACCATTTCTTGTTAATCATGAAACAGACCCCACCACCTTTGGTTTTTCCGGCCTCGGCTGTTCTGTCCATCCGTAAAACAGAAAAGTTATCAGACGGCGTTACAGCGGTGTCCGGGACCGTCGGCGTGAGCCATGTTTCGGTCAAACAAAGGATGTTACAGTCTCTAATGTCCCGTTGGAAACTTATCCTGGTTCTAAGATCGTCCATCTTATTCTCCAAGGATTGGACATTAGCGAGCAGAATACTCGGTAGAGGAGGACTGTGAGCCATTTCCCTCAGTCTGTTGCGTATTCCAGCGCATCTCCCGCAATGTTTCCTTCGTCTCCTGCGGTTATTCAGGTGGTTCAACTCATTGTTCCGAAGTATCTCCAATGACCACGCTGGGTCCGTGGATAAAGTGTCCTAAATCAGGTTAGTGTAGCGCTGTCCAATGTCCAAAAGTGTTCTTCTTTCGTACATAATCATTGCAGACGATAACACGTATAAAAAGAGAAGTAAAAAAGTAAAAATAGGTAAAAAAAAAAACACATAAAAAGCACAATTCTGAGCGGAGCTAATTCACAGGCGACTGAACTCAGCAGCGCCACCGGAAGGGTCCATGTGGTAGATTCCACCTACCTCGTTACTCTGTGTAAAACCACACAAACAGCAAATGTATATGTAATATTTATAAGAATTATACATATTATGAAGTGTGTGTGAAAAGTAGAAGTCTCTTATGCTCTATGTAAAACTTGGTGATAAAGTTATGTATACTGTATATTATATCTGAAATATGAACAGATTTGTTACAAATTGATACTACAGACAAAGGTGTCAACTGCCGACATGACATTCAATAAGTAGTGTACTTGCAATTTTTTAATAGTTTTGCATAACAAGAGTATGTTCTCCATAGTCTGCTGCTGAAGTCCACATATTTTCAAATACCTTCACCAGCCAGTGTTAATTTTGACAGCAAATTTAGATTTAGTCATAGTCTTTTGTCTAAAATGCCATTTAGTTGTAGTCCTATTTTAGTCATCTGAATTGTTTTTAGTTTTAGTCAACTAAATCTACAGTAAATTTAGGCGGCTAAAATCAAATGGGTTTACTTACAGTACATGTATTAAGCATTTCTCAAAAATTTCTTCCAAACTCATTACATAGGTTTAATATTAAGGTTGTATCATGATATACTGCGGTGACACACAACATGCCTTTGTTAAAGTGAACCCTCTAGGGTCTAAGGGTGCTTTGGGGCATGGATAAGTTTTGACATGCGCTGACATTTTTGCATTCATGAACATGATTGTATTTTTGAGAAAGCAACATTTATGCGTGGTTAGTGAAAAACTAAAATTTTGAAGTCACTGAAATAAGGCCATATAAACATACAGATCATTTGTTCACGAGACTTTTGAGAACTGGATCTTGTAGTCTAGAGTTTTTGCTTCAAAATAATGTGAAAATCTATTTTTTTTTTACTTAATCACAGAAAACAATGTATTGATTTACATTTTCTAATTCACTTTTTGAGTAAAAAGGGTCCATGAGAGGTGTCAACCTTACCATTCATACCTGAGAAGACAAAGGCCTGCATAATGAGCTGCATATTGAGCTTCATAATGAGCCATTTAGTCATGTATGTGACTGAGAGGGAAGAGTTACAAGAAAGAATATGAGGACAAAATAAATGTTTACATTTTTTGTGTGTGGTTTATTTAGAATACGTTTAGCGATCACACAAAATAACTTTAAATTCACTTGTGAGTGCAGTTAAACATTTTATTAAGAACAATCAAAGCTGACTTTTTAGCATCATTACTCCAGTCCTTCAGAAATCATTCTAATATTTTGATTTACTGTTTTTCCACGCAATTTTAAAGACTTCCAAGTTAGTTTTTCTCCATTTGCGCTCAAGATTACGAGTTTCTTTCTTGAGAGAATGGGTATAATTGTTGTACCATGGCGCAGCACATTTTTCACTAACCTTTTTTAATTTGTTGGGGGCAACGGTTTCTAACGTATTAGAGAAGAGAGTTCCCATGTTGCTAGTAATTTTGTCTAGTTCATCTGTAGGTATGGGTACATAGAGCAGTTGAGATAAATCAGGCAGGTTATTGGTGAATCTGTCTTTAGTGGCTGGAACAATAGTTCTGCCTGGACGATAACGCAGAGCCATATAATTAAAATCTTTAATATGCAGCATGCACGATACAAGGAAATAGTCAATAACATCACTTTGAGGTACGATATCTATATAGTAAGATCAATTCCAATGCGATATAATTAAATCTAGTGTATTATTAAAACGATGAGTGGTGACATTTTGCTTGACACCAAAATAGTTTATTAGGTCAGTAAACGCAAGTCCTAATGCATCATTTGTATTATCAATGTGAATGTTAATATCTCCAACAATTAGTGCTTTATCAACATTAACCAATAGGTCTGAGAGGAAATCTGAAAATTATTTTAGAAAATCTGCATATGGCCCTGGCGGTCTATACACAGTAGCAAGAGCAAGAGATAGGACAGATTTATTTTGCATATCTGACAGTGTAACATTAAGCATAAGTATTTTGAATGAGTTTAAACTGTATCCTGTTTTCTGAGTAACATTGAGAATATCACTATATATTGTTGCGACACCGCCGCCACGACCAGTCTGATGAGGCTCATGCTTATAACAGTAGCTTGGTTGAGTAGATACATTTAGACCAAAATAATAATTAGTTTTAAGCCAGGTTTCAGTCAGACAGAGTACATCAAAACTATTATCTGTGATAATTTCATTTACAATACCTGCTTTGGGTGTGAGTGACCAGATGTTTTGGAGCCCAAGCTTTAAAAATAGTTTTTGTTCATTTATTTTTCATTTTTCTGGTTTAATCACTATCAGATTTTTTCTAGATCCTGCATAAAATTTATATTTTGACCTCACTATTCGGGGAACAGACACAGTCTGCATAGATTGGACACTGCACGTACCTCTATAATTTAAGTGGGTAGAACAAAAGTCATTATAGCATCTTTTTGAGAATTGGCTTACTAGTAGCATCCTGGAGATGTTGTCAGACACGAGTTCCGCTCCGACTCTGCTTGGGTGCAGGCCAACAGCACAGAAAAGCCTAGGACGCTCCCAGAAAAGATTCAAATTATTAACAAAGAGCAGTTTCTGATCTTTACACCATGACAACAACCATTCTTTTAAAACAAACAGTCTACTGAACCTTTCGTGTCCTTGGCGATATGAGGTCCTGACACGATGATTATCGTCGTGGGTGATGTGCTGCATACTGTCTCGATCAGGCTCCTGAAGTCTCTCTTCAGTGTCTCCATCTGCCGCAGCTTGGTGCCGTTAACCCCCGCGTGAATCACAACAGCTGCAACGGCTGCAACGCTCTCATCATCCCTTCAGGATCGCGGGTATCTGCGCAGAAAAATCAAGAACATGAGCACCAGGGAAATAGTTAGTGTGCACTTTACCTTCAGCTAACGTAGCACGGACATGCCGGACGATTGAGTCACCGATGATCACAGCATCACCTTCCATCTCGCAGAGAGGAGCGAAGCGGTCACGGGAGAAAATCTCGAAGACCGGAGGGGGAGAAGTCATCGACCGGGGCCTGGATCGCGTCTTCCGCTGCTGCACCCAGGGTCCTGGGTTTCCCGGTGCGAGTAGAGGTGGTGGGAGTGTTAGCAGCGCGCTGTATACTTACCCCGGACTTGTGAGTGTCAGCCCGGGATGTTTCCAGCGTTGTTTTCCATTTCCTCAGCTGGAGCTGCTTCCCAAGGAGCTCGTGGATCCGTCTCTCCATGTCCTCCAGCTCCAGCTGCACCGAATGCAGCTTGAATGTGCCCTCACCTGCACTCAAAGGTAGACACAAATCCGCAATTAAAACAATTAAAAGTGAAACAATGGTAAATGTGTGTGTGTGTGTGTGTGTGTGTGAGAGTGTGAGTGTGAGTGTGTGTGTGTGTGTGTGTGTGTGTGTGTGTGTGTGTGTGTGTGTGTGTGTGTGTGTGTGTGAATTGGGTATTAGCGGCACACGCTCTGGCTATGCTAACGGGCTATAAGCTAATAGCGGACTCGGGAAATCAAAATAAAAACTTGCGATAGCAAGGTGCTCTGATTGATTTCGTTGCAGAATGCGATCGAGGATATATTCACACGTTATAGAAACAAAACAAAAAGTCAAGTGATCTTACGGGTGCCTCCCTGTCATGCATGCACATTAAGAATTTTACGCACAAACACTTGAATTTGAATAGTAATAGAGGACATTAATTTTAGGTTACAGTATGGGAAAATAAATAAAATAAATCTTTACATGCCTACATCCGAGACAGATGCAGTTATAAACTGTAAATTGAAGGCTATTTAACGTTTCAAAATGATCTAATGGCCAATGCCGCTCCAAATCATTAGGTGATCTTGATTAAGATTAAACGGATGCATGACTCTCATAAACTTGTTTTAATAAATTGCTTTTGCATTAAATAATAAAGATACAAAGCAGGTTAAGTTTAATATTATTGTACAAATAATTATAAAATGCTATAGACTGCATAAGATTACAGTTTCAAATTTTGCATATGCATTACAAAGTGAATACTTTTTTTACATGCAGTGATACAAAATAAAACCAAACACGATTTGTAATGAAGAAAAAATATGTAGACAAATAAGGCATATAATGTAACCCTACAGCACATCTCTTGTGTCGCACTCAGCATCATGCGCACCACACAAATTTTGCACTGATATTTTAACGAATAGGAATACTCCTGCATTTAAATGCAATTATATATTTTTTTTAGTTTTACTCAAATTTTATGAAAGCTCCCTTTAAAATCACTGAAGTTTTCAATTAATTAAGCTCTTTTTCGCTTACATCGTATGCACTTTGTTGATTATAATGTCTTGATTTTGTTGATTATAATAACTTGAGTTTAAATGTGAGGACATTACTTTAATCCATCCCTTCTTTCCAGTTTCAATGATTTAGCTAAATCGTGGCCAGGTTTAATTTATATAATTTATTCTTGCTGGTGTGCCTCACTCAGGAATATCAACAGCCATTGTTGGCTGTGGGTGGCCTAGAGTAATGATGTAGGCAATCGACAAAGCCATGGCCAATTTAGTGGTGCCCTCGAGTTGTGCTGGACCTTGAGCCTCAGAAACCATCCTGATCTGTACACAGAGAAGAAGAGGAGAGGGTCAGTTCTCACCATGGCCGAAACCCCCTCAAAGAAAGCTCACGCTCATTCTCCACCCATCCAACTTACATGTGAGTGATTGAGAGATTTTCCAAGCTGGACAAGTCCTGCAAGTTCAACATGCACCAGAGAATTTTAACACTGTGATAGTAGACACACATACTCAAAAGAGCATTTATTCCTTTCCTCATATCCATGAATGCAAGCTCCCTGTTCCATTGCGGCAAACTACCATTCGCAAAAATAGAACCACGTGGCATCCTGCTCAGTGCTTGGGTTTCGAAACACTATAAAATTAGGTTACTCACTTCAGTTTACTCACAGTCTACCTAGTTTCAGAGGTCTACAGTCTACGGTCTGAAGTACAAACACTGCTTGCACAAGGTGCGGACATGTAAAAACCCACATCACCTCCATAAACAAACATTAAGATTCAAGTCCATCTCAAAGTGGACAAGTCTTTGATTACTCGATAGAGTATGCCATTCAGGAGCGTAAGTCTCTCCCATTGCTTACTGAGAGAAAGTGCACTTAGATTGAGGTTTGCTTTCTCCCGTCTGGAAGGTCTTCTTCTGCGAGTCACAAAAGGAACAATCACGGATATGCTAGGATCTTGTTCCTGTCTTTGTTGGAGTTCCTGTAAGGAGAGTTCCGTTAACATGTCCAAACTAGATGGTTCAAATTGTTGAACAGATTGGATCAACGGCACTGCTCGGGACTCTGCTGCCAGTTCCCAATTGTCATAAACTTCACAGAGAGCATGCACTTCGTCAGCATCACAAACACCTAAACTCACTACTGGGAGGACATTTCTCAGGTCAGTCTCTGACACTGGGCGCTGACATTGGACTTTTAATCGAAATGTCTCCTGGATTCCTTTCTCGCCAACTTCGGCAGCCTTGGACTGCAGACTGGTATACTGTTCATTAAGCAACCGATGGCTGATTGTTTTTGTAAAGGGATCACGACTAAGAGTATCAGCCACAACATTCTTGCTGCCTGTTATGTGTCATATCTCGAAGGTGCAAGGAGCCAGCTTTGCAACCCAGCATTGTTCGCAGGCATTTAGCTTTGGTTTAGTCATTATGTATGTCAACGGATTGTTATCCGTCCATACGGTGAATGTAATTCCTTTGAGCCAATGTCTAAACTTCTTGCAAACACTCCCCTTTAAGGCCAAGAATTCAAGGCCGGGTATCGTTTCTGTGAAGTACTAAGTGTTTTGCTTGCAAAAGCGATGGGCCTGGCTTTGTCTTCACCCAGGTGTATCTGAGACAATACTGCCCCCAACCCATCTAAAGAAGCATCTATAGACAAGATAAAGGGTCTTGAAAAATCAGGATGCACCAGGACTGCGCAGTTTAACAGCTTCTCTTTTAGGGTGCTGAAACTTGTATCGCACTCTGTTGTCCAGTCAGAGGGTTTCAGTTTTCTAAAGGTACCAGCCTACCAGATAAAGGTACCAGATAACATTTTCTTCAAACATCCGAGATAGGGTTTCTTCGTTTACTGTACAAGCCATGGAGCCGGAATCCAGCATTCCCTTGACTTGAAATGTTTTGTTCACAATTAATGGAGCATAAAACAGTTCACTAAATAGTTCAATCTTTTGTGAATTCTGCATGATTACTTGAACATCTTCAGATTTGGCTGCAGATGTGTTCTCATACCATCGCTCCCAATCAACATCACCTTTTTGATTGAGGGTTTGACTTTGTCCACCCGCATGTCCCCTCTCCATATGCGGGTCCGTTAGTTTAACGGCTGCTGCCCCTGGCTCGAATGCACACCAGGAACACTGGCTCCAGATCTTGCCTTATGGCTTACAGCAAGAAAAACACAGCCCATCTCGCCTGCAGTGCATTGTAGTATAGTGATCAGTTACTTGGCAAACTCTACACAGCTTTTGGGATGGCTGAGGTCCACTTGACATGTATGGAGCTGGGACTGTTGCTTGATGGTGTTGCTTTAACATACGATCAAGTTGAGCAATGAGATTCTGCAAGCTGGTATGATCAGACACTGTCCCAACATTACCCATAACTTCCATTTGATTTTGTGATCTTGCGGAAGTGCCCACCTGGGTTGATTCATCAATCGCAGCAGCCTGCACGTTCGCAGTAGCATATCTCTCCACACCTGAATGTTCTGATCTGGCCCGTTGCTGCTGAATTTTCAGTTGTGCCTGATGATCATCCAGGTGCTCCTGAATTTCGCTAGCTTTCCACTTGTCAGCAGTTTTGAACTTCAAACCTGCAGAAAGAGCAGAGTCTGTGCAGTGCTTAACAAACATCATAGTTACTTCTTTACTCGGTTCTTCGAGGTTGCGTCTCTGCCTCTTCAAACACTTCTCTGCCACGTCAACTGCTTTATTCAGACGAATCCAATAATCAATTTCATTCTACCCTGCTGTAGGTAAGGTATTGTAGAAGTCAGCGAGTGGGATTGCAGAATATGTCAATTCACTGAAGTGTTACTTTAGTATGTCAATAATAACTCTTGGGTCTTCACCAGGTTTTAATGATGGGTTACTGCGTAATGTGACTTTGATTATGTCTCTTGCTCTCCCTAAAAGTCTTGACATCATTTCCTGAGCCTGCTCTCCAATGGGCACACCTCTCTTTCTTAGATAGACATCAATTTGTTCTTCCCATTCGTGGATGGAAAGTTTATATGTGCCATCTCCACGAAAGCTTGGCGGCTCTTTCACATCAGATTGCATAACAAATTTTACACCAGTCATGGTCAGTGAATTAGAATCAGCTGACAGTGATTCTAGACCTACACTCTGGCTGTTAGTTACCTTTTCCTCCTTTTCATTTCCCTTCATTAACTGTGCTGAAATTGATTGCCCTATTTCATGAGCTAACTGTAATGAGGTAGCTTAAGTCAGTGGAAGTTGTGTCTGACCTGGGAACCTGATGATCAGTTTTTATGCACGTGGAGCAAAACACTGGAGAGTCAGCAAAACCCATAGCTCCTGGTGCATGAGACATATCTCTAAAGAACTGACCTCTCACCCCACCAATGTCTACATCATTCTGAGCATCCTCAACAACATAAGTACGTATATGACATTTTTACAAAAATATTTGCAACAGTATGACAATTAACTGTTTGTTTGTTTTTTTACGTAAGAAATGAAAATCTTTATAGCTTCCTCACTGGTGCTTTCGCAATACTCAGTCTTTGTACCTCTCTCCAGCAGATTAGTCAGGAAAAGAAGAGTTCAACCCAGTCCACGGAACAAAGAATGCAGAAACTCAGCAACATCCGGCGGTCAATCTGATGCTGATCCTTCTGAAGGATCCGGGTCACGGCACCAATGTAGCCGGCTCCTTCTCACGGCCCGACTATGCCTCTGCGTTGTGTTGTGTTGTGTAGTGTAGTGTGAAATAAACACTGGAGTCAGTCTGCTGGTTCAATTGTCTTTCTTTTATCTGAATAAGTAGAGAACATGCAGTTAATTATTCGTTAATTATTGAATTGTACAATTCAAGACTTCCACCATTGCAGATGTCAATTTGCTTGCAACAAGTTCTTTAGTTCTTGCATGAACAAAAAGCACAGTATCATCTGCATACATTAGAACGTTAACACCCGGACATACTTGAGGGAGATCATTAATATAAATACTAAATAAAATGGGTCCTAAAATAGACCCTTGAGGGACCCCTATAGGACAGCTAGCAAAAGAAGAACACTTATCAACCACTCTTGTACATTGTTTCCTTTTAGTCAGGTATGATATCATCCAGGTCAAGGCATTAGCAGATAAATTAAAGTTCTGAAGTTTTGAAATTAAACAGTTATGATTAACGGTGTCAAATGCCTTTGCAAGATCTAAAAACACAGCACCAACAACACCACCTTTGTCAAGTTGACTTCTAATTTGTTCGACCAAAAAACAATTAGCCGTTTCTGTAGAATGATTCTTTCGAAACCCAAATTGCATTGGATGTAAATTTACTTCACTTTCATTTAAATGAGAAACTAATTGGTCACAAACTACCCTTTCTGCAATTTTCGACGCTATTGGAAGGATACTTATGGGTCTATAATTTGATGGGCGAGTCCTAACACCTGCTTTAAAAATAGGTATCACTACTGCCGCCTTCCAGCAAGATGGAAAATAGGAGTTTGTTATTGACAGATTTATCAGATGTGTTAGAGGTTTGCAGAGAGATGATTTATAAGTTTTAAAAAATTGTGCATCGATATCATAAACATCTTTAGACCTAGAGCCTTTTAAATTATCAAATATCTTCAATACAGTAGATTCTGGAACATTTTCAATAGTGAATACAGGAGTTTCATCGTTTATAGGTTGTAGTGCTCCTGATCTAACACCAAATTTCATAGCCAGACACTGTGCAGAATTCAGAAAGAATGAATTAAAAATTGTAGCTATTTGTTCTTTATCTTCTATTAATTTTGATTGGTCCTTTATAGCCCAATTATGAACTGCTTTATGCTCCTTATTTGTAATTTTATCAATATTTTTCCATATTAATTTACTATTTCCTTTAGAGTCATCAATTAATTAAAAAAAATAATCAGCTTTGGCCTGCCTTAATTCTTTTACTACTTTATTTTGCAGATCCTGGAATTTTCTCTTATCATGTGGTAATTTAGATTTAAGAGCAGCTTTTAATGCCAAGTCTCTCTGCTTCATTAGCTTTCAGAGATGTTCATGTAACCATGGCAAATGTATTTTATTCGAGTAAGAGACATTTTTACTAAATTCATTTTTTTGTCTTATTAACTCTGGCCATCATAGTATTAAATGTGTTCTCTATATCCCCAGACTGTAGAACATCATTCCAATCCAGGTGCTTTAATTTATCCTCAAATTGACCGACTAGGGATTTTGGTATAATATTAAAAAAGCTTTTGCCCTCTTGTTTATATAAAAACCGTTGCTTTGTCAACTTGCTTACAATTAAGGTCAAATTGTGGTCTGACATACCGGTAACCAAATTATAACATTTTGTAATTCGTTCAGGTTTATTACTAAAAATTGTATCTATCTGAGTTTGTGTTGATTGAGTAACCCAAGTTGGGCCAAGGATCATTTGTGTAAGATTATACTGATCTGCTATACTTTTAGTTGATGTCTCTTAGCTGTTTCCATCCAATTTATATTAAAATCACCTAAAACAATTAATTCAGTTTTCAAACCGATTTCTTTTAATAAGGATTTCAATTTGTCATAAAATATTTTTGTAGAATTAAGGGGTCGGTATAATCCAGCCACAGTAAAATACATTTGAGGAGATAAAACAATAGAAACAATAATACTTTCTAAGTCTTGCATGGATTTAAGATTAACTTCAACACATTTAAAATGATTGCAAACATACAAAAGGACTCCTCCTCCTCTACCTAATTTTCTATCTTTTCTAAAAACATGATACCCAGGTACAGAAAAAGCAGTCCTTGGTGATAACTCAGTTAGCCATGATTCCGAGAGGAAAAGAAAGTCCAAATTCGAATCCATCAGCAAACATTCAATTTGTTCAATCTTTGATACAATACTTCTAAGATTTAAATGTCCGCCGAGCAGCCCTTTGGGGTTTAGCCGTTTATCCCACAAGACTTTAGCCTGGTTTACTGGTTGAAAGAGTTCAAACTTCCTTTTAGGTGTCATTCCACTCAAATGTTCTTTATGTATACAGCCGTTCAGATTAAGAATAGTATTTTGCAGGGTTGCAGTCTGACTTACAGATCGGTTGTCGCTTCCTTGATGTAATTCAGTGGCGTTTACAAACTCAGATGTATCCGGCAAAAGTGGCTTTCTTTCAACTTTGCAAACTGGTCCCGGATTTATTTGAACTACCTTAACAATTTTCCGGTTTTAGCCAAGTCAGAATGGGAATTAGAGACGTAAAGTCACATTTACCTCAGGAAAGACATTCACTGTACATAAACTCAATACTCATCTAGAAAAAATAACTAGAGAGAAGCATTGTATTGCATTCATTATATTTTCCTTAACCTGTCACCTTCAGTTTTAATGTTTGTTTGAAGAAATATGTCATGGGAACATGCAGGGAGACTTCAGATGTAAAAACGTGGACTTGTTAGAAAATGTTTACTCAATGAAATCATGGCACAGTGGATTCACTTGTTGTGGTGTCTTGAGCAATTCAGTTCTATATTAGTAGTTGTAGCCATTGCAGCGTGAACTCTCAGCTATAGCCTATATATAACTGTGGGAGAATGTGTCAGCATGGACACACATCGTCTATGCCGAGCATAGTTGCTCCTGATTGTAGTTTTAGTTGGTGCGACAGGTGTAAATATTTATCGTAAACGTGCAACCGGCTCCTGGAGTGTCTTGGGTTGAGAATCAATCTAACCAAGAGTTCTTTGTCACCCAGAAAAGCGAGTAGTCTTAGGGTAGAGTAGGGCTGTGGCCCCCGGGACAACTCCTCGCCTCAATCAGGCATGCAGTTGGGACTGACCACCAGAAGCAGAGTAGTCATGACAGATGCCTCCAACTCGGGCTGGGGAGCTCTGTACAAGGGTGTTCATCTTCTGGTCAACCCAGAGCAATGCTTGCATATCAACTATCTCGAAATGATGGCAGACTTATTTGCCCTAAAAACCTTACTGCCAGCCTTAAAAGGACACCACGTCCTGGAGACTACACCCTCCGATGGTTCAAATGATTTGATCAGTCTTCGGGAGGGCAGGGGGAGACCTCTTTGCCTCAGAAGACAACTCTCACTGCCCAACTTATTTCTCAATGCAGCGAGATGCCCTGGCCCACGATCGGCCCAGCACTTGCCTGTAGGCCTTCACCCCAATTGCCCTGCGTCCTCAGGTCATCAAACGGGTCAGGGAAGTCAAAAGTTCAGTCCTCCTGGTGACCACACACTGGAGGAACCAGATATGGTTAGTGATATCCTAGATTTAGTGTAGCTGTCAGCAGCAGCCCCGTGGCCAATACAATTGGGGAAGGATCTTCTCTCACAGGCAAGGGCATGATTTGGCACCCCGGCTGGAGCTGTGGAGCCATTATGTCTGGATCATCAATGGAAGCCTTTGCAGCTTCCAGCAAGAGATAACAACACCATTTTAGAGGCTAGAGCACTGTCTATGAGATGGCTTTACACCCTTAAATTATCAGTCTTCCATGACTGATGTTAAGCACAAAGCCTGGATCCGGGTTCTCGTGATGTGTCATACGTGCTGACTATTTTGTAAGAATCGCTGGCCAACGGGCACACCCTTCCACACTCAAAGTTTATTTGGTAGCTATTGCAGTGAGCCATTCTCTTGAAATTGGGCAATCAATCGGTACAAATTACTTAGTTGTTAAGTTATTGAGGGGAGCACTCTAGTCCTTTTAGACAGTCAGAGCAGCTCTTTGTTTGCTTCGGAGGCTGCTCTAAAAGGCTGCCAGTAAAAAACAGAGACTTTCTCATTGGATCGTAGATGCTATAACCTTGGCTTATGCCTCAGAAGGCTTGCAGTGGCCCATAGATGTGAGGAGGGCCCACTCCACTAGAGGAATGGCCTTCTCCTGGGCGTAGTCTAGTGAATGTCTATCCGTGAGATTTGTATGGCTGCTGGTTGGTTGTCATTGTCCACATTTGCCAGATTCTATAACTTGGATATCCCTGCCCTGCAGGCACGGATTTTGTCTGTTTAATCTACCTATTTCTCCCCAAAGGTGGGGAAGCTAATGTTTTGTAGCCCTCAGCCTATCAGCTTAGGTCCCAACTTTGCTCATCCTTTCTAGGAGTCCTTGACTCTTTCTCCACCAAACATATTCATTTTCTCAATATTTAGATTTTTTTGCACCCTCAGATTCCAGATTTTCCTTCATATTCTTCTATGGCAGCCCACAGAACTGCTTGCGGGAAAGTTATGAAATTTGGCACACAGATAGAGGACAATCTCAATATTAACCATAGAAAAACTTTATATGGTTAATATTGAGATTGTCCTCTATCTGTGTGCCAAATTTCATAACTTGGAGCGTCTAACTCAAAGTATTTAGCACCACCATCAGCTCAAATATTTGATATTTGGTTCTATTTGATTATAAATTCTGAATGGTTGGTCTCTTTGTTGATGTTATTCAGCTGCAACAGAATGTTTTGCAAAAAAGACAGAATAAATATGTTTGATATTTAGATCTATATATGTTCAACATATTTTTTGGAATTTTTGAGATTCGGAATTGGTAAGCAGACCAAACTTATACAAAGCACAGGTTTTGCTTAGGGGGTTAAAATACTATACAAACGAAATATATACTTTCTGATGTTTCTATTTATAAATACTCAAAGGTATTAAAATAATCAAAAACAATCTTTTTACACTCCAAAGACTGCATAAACTCTTCTTGCCAAAGCAAACCTTCTGCAAGAATGTATAAGTTGTTGGGCATACACAAGTAGGGGATATTGCCCCATTTTGATCAAGCCAGGTTTCTGTTTTTAAAATGTTACTTTTCCTCAGATAAAATGTCATGAATAAAAAAAAAAAAATCCTACATTTGATCTTACATTTGACAATTGACTTCAATGTTATTGAGTTTGCATCTGTGTTCTAAAATCAGGGCTTTGGAAGTATAATTTATTGTACAGTTGAAGTCAAAAGTTTATGTACACCTTAACATAATTAACATTTTGCAGATTCTGCAAGGTGTATGTGAAGTTTTTCGCTTCAACTTTAAGTATTTGTACTTGTGTTTAAAAAATGGAAAGGTAATCCACAGTCCCCAGGTCTCTTTGTTCAATTGAGTGCAACTGCATCCCACAAAGCTGAGACTGCAAGCACTATTATATACTATGATTTCTTAATGTATTAAGCATTTCCACATGTTGTCATTGTTTTGTGAAGTTTTATAAACTTGCTCAAAAATGAATTTAAACAAAAATAGCTAATTGGGTACTTGTATTGTTTTTTGTTTGTTTTTTTTCACAGTTTTTTTGCTGGTGAATAGTGTTGCATTACACGGCGATCATTGCCCCATCTGCCAACGTGTGGAAAAGGAATTACACAAACTCTCACGTGCACTTAACTGCTCCATTCAGGTAATAAATAATATAGGTATAATTGTTTATTCAGTAATTTTAATTACTGGATTTTTCTTTTTAATATAACCTGCTGATTTTTAGATGTTTTGATGTTTTAGTATAGTTGTAGGAATTCTCATGAGAATGTACGAGAAGCGAAAGGATGAGGTGATTGAGATGAGTGATGGACAAGCAGAACTCGGTTCATTAAAAAGTTGCTTTCAAAGTAGCTACCAATGATGTTCTTCTTTTATTTGAGTATGACATCACTACAAATTTGGTGACGAGGATCAAAAAAGGAAATCTGTCGTTAGACTGACTTTGGAATAGAGAGGGATCAGAATGGAAAAATGTTGCAATGGGCTCTGTAAAGTTAACGCCACCTGGACCACTTAACCTCTTAGTTGTGGATTTATATAAGATGTGGAGAGTCTTCCAATTTATTTGAAATAGCAAGTGGATTAAAAAAAGCAGAGGACAATGTGAAAAGAGCAACGTTGCTGCATTGTATAGGAGTGCCAGTACAGCGTATTTTCACCAATCTGCCAGCTGAAAAAATACAGTGGGGCAAAAAAGTATTTAGTCAGCCACCAATTGTGCAAGTTCTCCCACTTAAAAAGATGAGAGTGGCCTGTAATTTTCATCATAGGTATACCTCAACTATGAGAGACAAAATAAGAAAATAAAATCCAGAAAAATACATTGTAGGATTTTTAAATAATTTATTTGCAAATGATGGTGGAAAATAAGTATTTGGTCACCTACAAACAAGCAAGATTGCTGGCTCTCACAGACCTGTAACTATTCTTTAAGAGGCTCCTCTGTCCTCCACTCGTTACCTGTATTAATGGCATCTGTTTGAACTCGTTATCAGTATAAAAGACACCTGTCCACAACCTCAAACTGTCACACTCCAAACTCCACTATGGCCAAGACCAAAGAGCTGTCAAAGGACACCAGAAACAAAATTGTAGACCTGCACCAGGCTGGGAAGACTGAATCTGCAATAGGTAAGCAGCTTGGTGTGAAGAAATCAACTGTGGGAGCAATTATTAGAAAATGGAAGACATACAAGACCACAGATAATCTCCCTCGATCTGGGGCTCCACGCAAGATCTCACCCCGTGGGGTCAAAATGATCCCAAGAACTGTGAGCAAAAATCCCAGAACCACACGGGGGGACCTAGTGAATGACCTGCAGAGAGCTGGGACCAAAGTAACAAAGGCTACCATCAGTAACACACTGCCCGTGGTCAGGACTCAAATCCTGCAGTGCCAGGCGTGTCCCCCTGCTTAAGCCAGTACATGTCCAGGCCCGTCTGAAGTTTGCTAGAGAGCATTTGGATGATCCAGAAGAGGATTGGGAGAATGTCATATGGTCAGATGAAACCAAAATATAACTTTTTGGTAAAAACTCAACTTGTCGTGTTTGGAGGAGAAAGAATGCTGAGTTGCATCCAAAGAACACCATACCTACTGTGAAGCATGGGGGTGGAAACATCATGCTTTGGGGAAGTTTTTCTGCAAAGGGACCAGGACGACTAATCTGTGTAAAGGAAAGAATGAATGGGGCCATGTATCGTGAGATTTTGAGTGAAAACCTCCTTCCATCAGCAAGGGCATTGAAGATGAAACGTGGCTGGGTCTTTCAGCATGACAATGATCCCAAACACACCGCCCGGGCAACGAAGGAGTGGCTTCGTAAGAAGCATTTCAAGGTTCTGGAGTGGCCTAGCCAGTCTCCAGATCTCAACCCCATAGAAAATCTTTGGAGGGAGTTGAAAGTCCGTGTTGCCCAGCGACAGCCCCAAAACATTACTGCTCTAGAGGAGATCTGCATGGAGGAATGGGCCAAAATACCAGCAACAGTGTGTGAAAACATTGTGAAGACTTACAGAAAATGTTTGACCTCTGTCATTGCCAACAAACGGTATATAACAAAGTATTGAGATGAAATTTTGTTATTGACCAAATACATATTTTCCACCATAATTTGCAAATAAATTCTTTAAAAATCCTACAATGTGATTTTCTGGATTTTTTTCTTATTTTGTCTCTCATAGTTGAGGTATACCTATGATGAAAATGACAGGCCTCTCTAATCTTTTAAGTGGGAGAACTTGCACAATTGGTGGCTGACTAAATACTTTTTGCCCCACTGTACTTATGAACAGCCTGTGGATGCTTTGGATGCGTACTTCACTCCTTGGAGGAATATTGTCATGAAACGTCATAAATTTAGACAGAGAGCTCAATCATCGGAAGAGACAATTGATGGATTTGTGAACTCATTAAGAAACTTGGCCAAAACATGCGAGTTCGGAGCTTTGGAATCCAATATGCTGAAAGATCAACTGGATCGGGCTTTCTGCTGTTCAACCTAATGAGTTTCACAGAAATATTTATTTCAGAAATTTGAATAACCACCCAGCCTGTTTTATTTCGCTGTGCGTGTAGTTAAGTCTGTATGGTGAAGCTGCGCTACCCATAGACAACACAGAATGGATGAGAAGCACAGATAAAACTAAAACAAAATAGATGTAGGGGGGTCCCTCAGATATCTTTTGGTAAAAAAATAATGATGACAAGTCGGATTATGCTCACACATATAGGAAACAGTTCTGTTCCGGTGGTTCAGTCGCCTGTGAATTAGCTCCGCTCAGAATTGTGCTTGTATGTGTTTTTTTTTACCTCTTTTTACACGTGTAACGTCTGCAATTATTATTTATGACAAAATAACACTTTTGGACATTGGACAGTGCTACACTAACCTGATTCAGGACACTTTATCCACAAATCCAACGTGGCCATTGGAGATACTTCAGAACACCGAGTTGAACAAAGGCCACTTGAAAAATCCCAGGAAGTGAAGGAAACACCATGGGAGACGTGCTGGAATCTGCAACAGACTGAAGAAAAGGGCTCACAGTCCTCCTCTACCGAGTATTCTGCTCGCTAATTTCTAATCCTTGGAGAATAAGATGGACGATCTTAGAGCCAGAATTAGTTTCCAATGGGACATTAGGGACTGTAACATCTTTTGTTTGACTGAAACATGGCTCACGCCCTCGGTCCCGGACACCGCGGTAACCCCGTCTGATAACTTTTCTGTTTTACGAATGGACAGAACAGCCGAGGCCGGAAAAACCAAAGGTGGTGGAGTGTGTTTCATGATTAACAAGAAATGGTGTGACCCCAGAAATATCTCCATTCTGTCGTGTTCCTGCTCGCCTCATCTGGAACATCTCTCCATTATCTGCCGCCCATTCTATCTGTCCCGGGAGTTTTCATCAATCGTTGTTACTGCCGTTTACCACCACAGGCAGATACTAGCTTGGCTTTGTCCAAACTCCACGATGTGCTCAGCGGATATATCAACAAACATCCTGATGCTGCCTCCCACTGCAAGATCCTCAAAGACTCAAATCACCCCGGTAACCATCTTTTCTGTTTACTGCCATCTGGCAAGCGCTTCAGGAGCATGATGGCAAAAACTGAGAGACTGAGGAGGAGCTTCTTCCCCCAGGCCATCAGGCTCCTTAACACAAACTCAGTTTCATAAACATTTACAAGACTCATTTATTAACTGTAAAACATTCACTATTCTCATCACCCGTATTGCTGCTACATGTACAGTATATACCCGGGACAACCCGTTTGCACATCCCTCTTGCACATTGCTGTTCATATTACTATTTATTAAGTCCCAGTATACTGGTTTGCACATCTTATTTGTTTTGCACATCTTATTCGTATTGCACATCTTATTTGTTTTGCACGTTTTATTCTACTGCACATTTTAGTCTTTATTTCTCTTCTAATTTTCTTATTTTTTTTTAACTTATATTTATATATATGCTCTTGTGTTGTGTTACTTCTATTTCATTTTTATTTTTTTGCACTGTCCACTGAGCGGACTTGACTTGATTTACATTTCACTTCTGATTATACCCTTTATAATTTAGTATGTGACGAATAAACAAACCTTGAACCTTCAAATCAAATCAAATCAAATCAAATCAAATCAAATCAAATCAAATCAAATCAAATCAAATCAAATCAAATCAAATCAAATCACTTTTATTGTCACATCACCACAGCACAAGTGCCTTGGTGAGTGAAATTCTTATGAGCGTGCTCCAGACAGTGCAAAAAAAACAACAAACAATTTACATATGGACAGACAGTGCAAAAAAAAAACAACCAACAATTTACATATGGACAGACAGTGCAAAAAAACAACAAACAATTTACATATGGACAGACAGTGCAAAAAAAACAACGAACAATTTACATATGGACAGACAGTGCAAAAAAACTGCACTGGAGCATTTACAGTGCTCCAGACAGTGCAAAAAAAACAACAACAATTTACATATGGACAGTAAATATTTACAGACTGTACAGAAGACAATGTGCAAAATACACATACATATACTCAGTACACATAGTGTACTATAAAGACACACTCAATTATCAGCGACACATTATACACCGTATGGGCACATCTACATTATGTACAGTATCTGTACATAATGTAGTCTATACATAGTAATAATGTGCGGTGCAACAGATTATAAATTAACAGCAGATTGGTTGAGCAGCAGATAGATGTGCAAAGGTGCAACAGATTATTCATATGCAGTGTCGTGGATGTGCATTGTATGGTGTCCAGTGATAGCAGATAGGTTGTGTTAGTGCAGTGTGTGCGTGTAGTCCAGTTGAACTGTGTTAAAGTGCAGTGCATGGCATGTTGTGTGAGTGGGAGTGTGATGTAGGTGAGTTATTTGTGACTGTTCATTAGCCTGATAGCCTGAGGGAAAAAGCTGTCCCTCAGTCGGCTAGTGCGCGATCGGATGCTGCGGAAACGTCGCCCTGAGGGCAACAGAGAGAGCAGTCTGTGGGACGGGTGGCTGGAGTCTTTGATAATCCTCTGGGCTTTCCTTGTACACCGCCTGGTGTAGATATCCTGGAGGGAGGGAAGCTCACCTCCAACAATGTGGCGGGCAGTTCGCACGACCCTTTGCAGAGCCCTGCGGTTGCCAGCGGTGCTGTTTCCAAACCAGGCGGTGATACAGCCGGTCAGGATGCTCTCCACAGTGCAGGTGTAGAAGGACCTGAGGATTCTGGGGCTCGTTCCAAACTTCCTCAGCCGTCTCAGGAAGAAGAGACGCTGATGTGCCTTCTTCAGCACTGCATCTGTGTGAGCAGACCATGTCAGATCCTCGGTGATGTGAACGCCGAGGAACTTAAAGCTGCTCACCCGCTCCACAGGTGTCTTATCGATGGTGATGGGTGTGTGTCTCTGCTCTGTCTCCTGTAATCCACCACCAGCTCCTTGGTCTTGTCGATGTTGAGTGAGAGGTGGTTCTCCTGACACCATTTAGTCAGGGTACTCACCTCCTCTCTGTAGGCCATCTCATCGTTGTCGGTATTCAGGCCTATCACCGTTGTGTCATCAGCAAATTTGACGATGACATTCGAGCTGTGTGTAGCTGTACAGTCGTGTGTGTACAGGGAGTACAGGAGTGGGCTGAGGACGCAACCCTGCGGTGCACCAGTGTTGAGGATCAGGGGAGATGATGCGTTGTTGCCCATTCTGACCACCTGACTTCTGCCTGTCAGGAAGTCCAGGATCCAGCTGCACAGAGATCTGTTCAGTCCTAGAGTCTGGAGCTTCGCAACCAGTGTGGCAGGCACTATGGTGTTAAATGCCGAACTATAATCCACGAACAGCATCCTCACATAGGTGTTCTTATTTTCCAGGTGGGAGAGAGCAGTGTGCAGGGTGAAGGCAATAGCATCGTCTGTGGAACGGTTACTGCGGTATGCAAATTGTAGTGGGTCCAGTGAAGCCGGCAGCACAGAGCAGATGTAGTCTCTGACGAGCTTCTCAAAACACTTGTTGAAGATGGGGGTCAGAGCAACGGGCCTCCAGTCATTCAAGCATGTGATTTAATTTTTCTTTGGTATGGGCACAATGATGGATTTTTTGAAGCACGAGGGAACCACAGACAGAGAGATGGACAGATTGAAAATGTCTGTAAAACCCCAGCTAGCTGGAAAGCGATGCTTTGAGCACACGGCCTGGTATACCATCTGGGCTACGGCTTTACGGATGTTCACCCGCTTAAAGGATCGGGTTACGTCCGCGACAGAAAGCGTGAGTGGACTGACCTCTTCTGCGCAGCGCCTCTGTGTGTGCGGTGTTATCAGCCTCGAACCGAGCATAAAAGGTGTTGAGCTCGTCCGGTAGAGAGGCGGCAATGTTCACAGTAGCTGGTTTATTCCCTTTAAAGCCTGTGATGTTGTTGATGCCCTGCCACATGCTTCTTGGTTATTGTTGTTGAAGTGTTCTTCAACTTTGTTTTTATATGTTCGTTTGGCTGCTTTGATGGATCTCCTGAGATCGTAACTGGCTTGTTTCCGATCGTCAGTGTTTCCGGATTTAAAGGCAGATGTCCGCTCTGACAAGGCTGATCGAACATCGCTGTTAATCCACGGTTTTTGGTTGGGGTAGATCCGGATTGTTTTGGTCGGAACTACATCATCTATACACTTCCTGATGAAACACGTGACCGTATCTGAATACGCCTCTATGTCGTCTTCAGATGCTGCCCGGAACATGTCCCAGTCCACGTGATCAAAACAGTCCTGCAGTCCGGGACTGTAACATCTTTTGTTTGACTGAAACATGGCTCACGCCCTCGGTCCCGGACACCGCGGTAACCCCGTCTGATAACTTTTCTGTTTTACGAATGGACAGAACAGCCGAGGCCGGAAAAACCAAAGGTGGTGGAGTGTGTTTCATGATTAACAAGAAATGGTGTGACCCTAGAAATATCTCCATTCTGTCGTGTTCCTGCTCGCCTCATCTGGAACATCTCTCATTATCTGCCGCCCATTCTATCTGTCCCGGAGTTTTCATCAATCGTTGTTACTGCCGCTTTACCACCACAGGCAGATACTAGCTTGGCTTTGTCCAAACTCCACGATGTGCTCAGCTGATATATCAACAAACATCCTGATGCTGCCCATCATCGCTGGGGACTTTAACAAAGCCAACCTCAGGCAGGTCATGCCTAACTTTTATCAGCATATATCCTGTCCAACCAGAGGACTGAATACACTCAATCATCACTACACTCAGTATAAATGCCTACAAAGCCCACTCACTGCCGGCTTTTGGAAAATCGGACCATGCCACCATTTTCCTCACACCGGTATACAAACAACGGATCGCTCAGTAACCCCCGGTGGAGAGGGAAGTGACGCACTGGTCCTCCCACTCTGAAGCTATGCTACAGGCGGCTCTTGATGACGTCGACTGGGACATGTTCTTCTGACGTCAGCGAATTCACGGATATAGCATTAAGCTTTGTCAACACGCTAACCGAGCAAGCTACTGAAACGGTAACAATAAGGACAATCTCAAATCAGAAACCATGGGTGGACAGAACAATCCATGATGTGGTTAACCATCGAACTGCCGCATACAACGCCGGTATTTTGTCAGGAAACATGAGCGAGTACAAAGCATCGTGCTATGCTCTCCGACGTGCAGTTAGAGCTGCTAAACGCCGATACAGGGAGAGAATTGAGTCACATTTTCAGCTCAATGACTCTCGACGCATGTGGCAGTGACTAAAGACCATCTGTTCCTCTGGAAATAACTCCTCTGCAGAGGTGAGAGCAGATCCGTTGCTGGCCGAAGAGCTAAACACCTTCTACGGCCGCTTTGAATGCAATGGCGGCGCGACTCTGCCGATCAGCGCGTCAGGAAGCAGCAGACAGAGCAGCGATGATCATGTTATCACCTTGTCAGAGGACGAGGTTCGGAGGGAACTAAAGAGAGTGAATCAGAAAAGCAGCAGGACCTGATGGGATTACTGGCGCGTCTGAGGTCCTGTGCTGATCAGCTTGCTGGTTTGTTTACATCCATATTTAATGAGTCCTCGCTACCTCTGTTGTTCCCACCTCTTTAAAAATCTGTCATAATCCCTGTGCCTAAGAACAGTAAACCCTCTCGCCTGAATGACTATCGTCCAGTTGCCCTCACATCAACAGTCATGAAGGTTTTTGAGAGACTATTAAAGAACCACATTTGCTCCTCCATCCCTGCTACTTTGTACCCTCTTCAGTTTGGACCCTCTTCGGCCAAATAGATCAACTGATGATGCCATCTCTCAGGTCCTGCACTCGTCCCTCACTCACATTGACAGCAAAATGGCAACTATGTAAGGCTGCTTTTCATCGACTATAGCTCCGCTTTCAATACTATAGTCCCCACCAAGCTGGCTGTTAAACTCTCAGACCTCGGCATAACACTTCACTTTGTGACTGGATTCAAGATTTCCTCACCGCCAGACCACAAGTGTAAAAGTCGGCCAGTTCACCTCCAACTCACCCTGAACGTAGGAGCCCCACAGGGCTGTGTCCTGATGCCCCTGCTCTCTATACACTCACGACTGCGTGTCCTCTCACAGCTCCACTTCTATCGTTAAATTTGCCGATGATACTGTGGTTCTGGGCCTCATTAACAACAAAAATGAGGCCGCATACTTGGATGAGGTAGAGAGACTCACATCATGGTGCCAGGACAACTGTCTCTCTCTGAAAGTGAGCAAAACTAAAGAGCTGATCGTGGACTTCAGGAAGAGACAGCAGAGGCCCTACACTCCTCTTATGATCAATGGGACCCCTGTGGAGAGGGTGAGTAGCTTCAAGTACCTTGGTGTAAACATCTCAGAGGACCTGACATGGACTACACACATTCAGTCTCAGGTTAAGAAAGCCAGGCAAAGACTGTACTATCTGTGACAGCTGAGGAAATTCAGGGTCTCCCCAACAATCCTGAAAACTTTCTATTCAGGGGCCATAGAAAGTGTACTGACTCGGTGCATCTCAGTGTGGTATGGTAACTCATTAAATCAGGACTGCAAAGCTCTACAGAGAGTTGTGCGCTTGGCTGAGCGCATCTCAGGTCTGCTCTCCCTCTCTGCAGGACATCTACCTCAAACACTGCAAAAGCAGAGCTGCAAGATCCTCAAAGACTCAAATCACCCCGGTAACCATCTTTTCTGTTTACTGCCATCTGGCAAGCGCTTCAGGAGCATGATGGCAAAACTGAGAGACTGAGGAGGAGCTTCTTCCCCAGGCCATCAGGCTCCTTAACACAAACTCAGTTTCATAAACATTTACAAGACTCATTTATTAACTGTAAAACATTCACTATTCTCATCACCCGTATTGCGTTGCTACATGTACAGTATATACCGGGACAACCCGTTGCACATCCCTCTTGCACATTGCTGTTCATATTACTATTTATTAAGTCCCAGTATACTGGTTTGCACATCTTATTTGTTTTGCACATCTTATTCTTGCACATCTTATTTGTTTTGCGTTTTATTCTACTGCACATTTTAGTCTTTATTTCTCTTCTAATTTTCTTATTTTTTTAACTTATATTTATATATATGCTCTTGTGTTGTGTTACTTCTATTTCATTTTATTTTTTGCACTGTCCACTGAGCGGACTTGACTTGATTTACATTTCACTTCTGATTATACCCTTTATAATTTAGTATGTGACGAATAAACAAACCTTGAACCTTCAAATCAAATCAAATCAAATCAAATCAAATCAAATCAAATCAAATCAAATCAAATCAAATCAAATCACTTTATTGTCACATCACAAGTGCCTTGGTGAGTGAAATTCTTATGAGCGTGCTCCAGACAGTGCAAAAACAACAAACAATTTACATATGGACAGACAGTGCAAAAAAAAACAACCAACAATTTACATATGGACAGACAGTGCAAAAAACAACAAACAATTTACATGGATAGACAGTGCAAAAACAACGAACAATTTACATATGGACAGACAGTGCAAAAAACTGCACTGGAGCATTTACAGTGCTCCAGACAGTGCAAAAAAACAACAACAATTTACATATGGACAGTAAATATTTACAGACTGTACAGAAGACAATGTGCAAAATACACATACATATACTCAGTACACATAGTGTACTATAAAGACACACTCAATTATCAGCGACACATTATAATCAGGCACATCTACATTATGTACAGTATCTGTACATAATGTAGTCTATAGTAATAGTAATAAATAGCGGTGCAACAGATTATAAATTAACAGCAGATTGGTTGAGCAGCAGATAGATGTGCAAAGGTGCAACAGATTATTCATATGCAGTGTCGTGGATGTGCATTGTATGGTGTCCAGTGATAGCAGATAGGTTGTGTTAGTGCAGTGTGTGCGTGTAGTCCAGTTGAACTGTGTTAAAGTGCAGTGCATGGCATGTTGTGTGAGTGGGAGTGTGATGTAGGTGAGTTATTTGTGACTGTTCATTAGCCTGATAGCCTGAGGGAAAAAGCTGTCCCTCAGTCGGCTAGTGCGCGATCGGATGCTGCGAAACGTCGCCGCCTGAGGGCAACAGAGAGAGCAGTCTGTGGGACGGGTGGCTGGAGTCTTTGATAATCCTCTGGGCTTTCCTTGTACACCGCCTGGTGTAGATATCCTGGAGGGAGGGAAGCTCACCTCCAACAATGTGGCGGGCAGTTCGCACGACCCTTTGCAGAGCCCTGCGGTTGCCAGCGGTGCTGTTTCCAAACCAGGCGGTGATACAGCCGGTCAGGATGCTCTCCACAGTGCAGGTGTAGAAGGACCTGAGGATTCTGGGGCTCGTTCCAAACTTCCTCAGCCGTCTCAGGAAGAAGAGACGCTGATGTGCCTTCTTCAGCACTGCATCTGTGTGAGCAGACCATGTCAGATCCTCGGTGATGTGAACGCCGAGGAACTTAAAGCTGCTCACCCGCTCCACAGGTGTCTTATCGATGGTGATGGGTGTGTGTTCTCTGCTCTGTCTCCTGTAATCCACCACCAGCTCCTTGGTCTTGTCGATGTTGAGTGAGAGGTGGTTCTCCTGACACCATTTAGTCAGGGTACTCACCTCCTCTCTGTAGGCCATCTCATCGTTGTCGGTATTCAGGCCTATCACCGTTGTGTCATCAGCAAATTTGACGATGACATTCGAGCTGTGTGTAGCTGTACAGTCGTGTGTGTACAGGGAGTACAGGAGTGGGCTGAGGACGCACCCCGCGGTGCACCAGTGTTGAGGATCAGGGGAGATGATGCGTTGTTGCCCATTCTGACCACCTGACTTCTGCCTGTCAGGAAGTCCAGGATCCAGCTGCACAGAGATCTGTTCAGTCCTAGAGTCTGGAGCTTCGCAACCAGTGTGGCAGGCACTATGGTGTTAAATGCCGAACTATAATCCACGAACAGCATCCTCACATAGGTGTTCTTATTTTCCAGGTGGGAGAGAGCAGTGTGCAGGGTGAAGGCAATAGCATCGCCTGTGGAACGTTACTGCGGTATGCAAATTGTAGTGGGTCCAGTGAAGCCGGCAGCACAGAGCAGATGTAGTCTCTGACGAGCTTCTCAAAACACTTGTTGAAGATGGGGTCAGAGCAACGGGCCTCCAGTCATTCAAGCATGTGATTTAATTTTTCTTTGGTATGGGCACAATGATGGATTTTTGAAGCACGAGGAACCACAGACAGAGAGATGGACAGATTGAAAATGTCTGTAAAACCCCAGCTAGCTGGAAAGCGCATGCTTTGAGCACACGGCCTGGTATACCATCTGGGCCTACGGCTTTACGGATGTTCACCCGTTTAAAGGATCGGGTTACGTCCGCGAGAAAGCGTGAGTGGACTGACCTCTTCTGCGGCAGCGCTCTCTGTGTGTGCGGTGTTATCAGCCTCGAACCGAGCATAAAGGTGTTGAGCTCGTCCGGTAGAGGCGGCAATGTTCACAGTAGCTGGTTTATTCCCTTTAAAGCCTGTGATGTTGTTGATGCCCTGCCACATGCTTCTTGGTTATTGTTGTTGAAGTGTTCTTCAACTTTGTTTTTATATGTTCGTTTGGCTTTGATGGATCTCCTGAGATCGTAACTGGCTTGTTTCCGATCGTCAGTGTTTCCGGATTTAAAGGCAGATGTCCGCTCTGACAAGGCTGATCGAACATCGCTGTTAATCCACGGTTTTTGGTTGGGGTAGATCCGGATTGTTTTGGTCGGAACTACATCATCTATACACTTCCTGATGAAACACGTGACCGTATCTGAATACGCCTCTATGTCGCCTTCAGATGCTGCCCGGAACATGTCCCAGTCCACGTGATCAAAACAGTCCTGCAGTCCGGGACTGTAACATCTTTGTTTGACTGAAACATGGCTCACGCCGGTCCCGGACACCGCGGTAACCCGTGCCTGATAACTTTTCTGTTTTACGAATGGACAGAACAGCCGAGGCCGGAAAAACCAAAGGTGGTGGAGTGTGTTTCATGATTAACAAGAAATGGTGTGACCCTAGAAATATCTCCATTCTGTCGTGTTCCTGCTCGCCTCATCTGGAACATCTCTCCATTATCTGCCGCCCATTCTATCTGTCCCGGGAGTTTTCATCAATCGTTGTTACTGCCGTTTACCACCACAGGCAGATACTAGCTTGGCTTTGTCCAAACTCCACGATGTGCTCAGCTGATATATCAACAAACATCCTGATGCTGCCTCCATCATCGCGGGGGACTTTAACAAAGCCAACCTCAGGCAGGTCATGCCTAACTTTTATCAGCATATATCCTGTCCAACCAGAGGACTGAATACACTCAATCATCACTACACTCAGTATAAAAATGCCTACAAAGCCCACTCACTGCCGGCTTTTGGAAAATCGGACCATGCCACCATTTTCCTCACACCGGTATACAAACAACGGATCGTTCAGTAACCCCCGGTGGAGAGGGAAGTGACGCACTGGTCCTCCCACTCTGAAGCTATGCTACAGGCGGCTCTTGATGACGTCGACTGGGACATGTTCTTCTGACGTCAGCGAATTCACGGATATAGCATTAAGCTTTGTCAACACGCTAACCGAGCAAGCTACTGAAACGGTAACAATAAGGACAATCTCAAATCAGAAACCATGGGTGGACAGAACAATCCATGATGTGGTTAACCATCGAACTGCCGCATACAACGCGGTATTTTGTCAGGAAACATGAGCGAGTACAAAGCATCGTGCTATGCTCTCCGACGTGCAGTTAGAGCTGCTAAACGCCGATACAGGAGAGAATTGAGTCACATTTTCAGCTCAATGACTCTCGGCATGTGGCAGTGACTAAAGACCATCTGTTCCTCTGGAAATAACTCCTCTGCAGAGGTGAGAGCAGATCCGTTGCTGGCCGAAGAGCTAAACACCTTCTACGGCCGCTTTGAATGCAATGGCGGCGCGACTCTGCCGATCAGCGCGTCAGGAAGCAGCAGACAGAGCAGCGATGATCATGTTATCACCTTGTCAGAGGACGAGGTTCGGAGGGAACTAAAGAGAGTGAACGTCAGAAAAGCAGCAGGACCTGATGGGATTACTGGCCGCGTTCTGAGGTCCTGTGCTGATCAGCTTGCTGGTTTGTTTACATCCATATTTAATGAGTCCCTCGCTACCTCTGTTGTTCCCACCTCTTTTAAAAAATCTGTCATAATCCCTGTGCCTAAGAACAGTAAACCCTCTCGCCTGAATGACTATCGTCCAGTTGCCCTCACATCAACAGTCATGAAGGTTTTTGAGAGACTATTAAAGAACCACATTTGCTCCTCCATCCCTGCTACTTTGTACCCTCTTCAGTTTGGACCCTCTTCGGCCAAATAGATCAACTGACGATGCCATCTCTCAGGTCCTGCACTCGTCCCTCACTCACATTGACAGCAAAAATGGCAACTATGTAAGGCTGCTTTTCATCGACTATAGCTCCGCTTTCAATACTATAGTCCCCACCAAGCTGGCTGTTAAACTCTCAGACCTCGGCATAACCTCTTCACTTTGTGACTGGATTCAAGATTTCCTCACCGTCAGACCACAAGTGGTAAAAGTCGGCCAGTTCACCTCCAACTCCATCACCCTGAACGTAGGAGCCCCACAGGGCTGTGTCCTGAGCCCCCTGCTCTACTCTCTATACACTCACGACTGCGTGTCCTCTCACAGCTCCACTTCTATCGTTAAATTTGCCGATGATACTGTGGTTCTGGGCCTCATTAACAACAAAAATGAGGCCGCATACTTGGATGAGGTAGAGAGACTCACATCATGGTGCCAGGACAACTGTCTCTCTCTGAAAGTGAGCAAAACTAAAGAGCTGATCGTGGACTTCAGGAAGAGACAGCAGAGGCCCTACACTCCTCTTATGATCAGTGGGACCCCTGTGGAGAGGGTGAGTAGCTTCAAGTACCTTGGTGTAAACATCTCAGAGGACCTGACATGGACTACACACATTCAGTCTCAGGTTAAGAAAGCCAGGCAAAGACTGTACTATCTGTGACAGCTGAGGAAATTCAGGGTCTCCCCAACAATCCTGAAAACTTTCTATTCAGGGGCCATAGAAAGTGTACTGACTCAGTGCATCTCAGTGTGGTATGGTAACTCATTAAATCAGGACTGCAAAGCTCTACAGAGAGTTGTGCGCTTGGCTGAGCGCATCTCAGGGTCTGCTCTCCCCTCTCTGCAGGACATCTACCTCAAACACTGCAAAAGCAGAGCTGCAAGATCCTCAAAGACTCAAATCACCCCGGTAACCATCTTTTCTGTTTACTGCCATCTGGCAAGCGCTTCAGGAGCATGATGGCAAAAACTGAGAGACTGAGGAGGAGCTTCTTCCCCCAGGCCATCAGGCTCCTTAACACAAACTCAGTTTCATAAACATTTACAAGACTCATTTATTAACTGTAAAACATTCACTATTCTCATCACGTTGCTGCTACATGTACAGTATATACCGGGACAACCGTTTGCACATCCCTCTTGCACATTGCTGTTCATATTACTATTTATTAAGTCCCAGTATACTGTTTTGCACATCTTATTTGTTTTGCACATCTTATTCGTATTGCACATCTTATTTGTTTTGCACTTTTTATTCTACTGCACATTTTAGTCTTTATTTCTCTTCTAATTTTCTTAATTTTTTTTTACTTATATTTATATATATGCTCTTGTGTTGTGTTACTTCTATTTCATTTTTATTTTTTTGCACTGTCCACTGAGCGGACTTGACTTGATTTACATTTCACTTCTGATTATACCCTTTATAATTTAGTATGTGACGAATAAACAAACCTTGAACCTTCAAATCAAATCAAATCAAATCAAATCAAATCAAATCAAATCAAATCAAATCAAATCACTTTTATTGTCACATCACCACAGCACAAGTGCCTTGGTGAGTGAAATTCTTATGAGCGTGCTCCAGACAGTGCAAAAACAACAAACAATTTACATATGGACAGACAGTGCAAAAAACAACCAACAATTTACATATGGACAGACAGTGCAAAAAACAACAAACAATTTACATATGGACAGACAGTGCAAAAAACAACGAACAATTTACATATGGACAGACAGTGCAAACTGCACTGGAGCATTTACAGTGCTCCAGACAGTGCAAAAACAACAACAATTTACATATGGACAGTAAATATTTACAGACTGTACAGAAGACAATGTGCAAAATACACATACATATACTCAGTACACATAGTGTACTATAAAGACACACTCAATTATCAGCGACACATTATACACCGTATGGGCACATCTACATTATGTACAGTATCTGTACATAATGTAGTCTATACATAGTAATAAATATGCGGTGCAACAGATTATAAATTAACAGCAGATTGGTTGAGCAGCAGATAGATGTGCAAAGGTGCAACAGATTATTCATATGCAGTGTCGTGGATGTGCATTGTATGGTGTCCAGTGATAGCAGATAGGTTGTGTTAGTGCAGTGTGTGCGTGTAGTCCAGTTGAACTGTGTTAAAGTGCAGTGCATGGCATGTTGTGTGAGTGGGAGTGTGATGTAGGTGAGTTATTTGTGACTGTTCATTAGCCTGATAGCCTGAGGGAAAAGCTGTCCCTCAGTCGGCTAGTGCGCGATCGGATGCTGCGGAAACGCCGCCCTGAGGCAACAGAGAGAGCAGTCTGTGGGACGGGGTGGCTGGAGTCTTTGATAATCCTCTGGCTTTCCTTGTACACCGCCTGGTGTAGATATCCTGGAGGAGGGAAGCTCACTCCAACAATGTGGCGGGCAGTTCGCACGACCCTTTGCAGAGTCCTGCGGTTGCCAGCGGTGCTGTTTCCAAACCAGGCGGTGATACAGCCGGTCAGGATGCTCTCCACAGTGCAGGTGTAGAAGGACCTGAGGATTCTGGGGCTCGTTCCAAACTTCCTCAGCCGTCTCAGGAAGAAGAGACGCTGATGTGCCTTCTTCAGCACTGCATCTGTGTGAGCAGACCATGTCAGATCCTCGGTGATGTGAACGCCGAGGAACTTAAAGCTGCTCACCCGCTCCACAGGTGTCTTATCGATGGTGATGGGTGTGTGTTCTCTGCTCTGTCTCCTGTAATCCACCACCAGCTCCTTGGTCTTGTCGATGTTGAGTGAGAGGTGGTTCTCCTGACACCATTTAGTCAGGGTACTCACCTCCTCTCTGTAGGCCGTCTCATCGTTGTTGGTATTCAGGCCTATCACCGCTGTGTCATCAGCAAATTTGACGATGACATTGAGCTGTGTGTAGCTGTACAGTCGTGTGTACAGGGAGTACAGGAGTGGGCTGAGGACGCAACCCTGCGGTGCACCAGTGTTGAGGATCAGGAGATGATGTGTTGTTGCCCATTCTGACCACCTGACTTCTGCCTGTCAGGAAGTCCAGGATCCAGCTGCACAGAGATCTGTTCAGTCCTAGAGTCTGGAGCTTCGCAACCAGTGTGGCAGGCACTATGGTGTTAAATGCTGAACTATAATCCACGAACAGGATCCTCACATAGGTGTTCTTATTTTCCAGGTGGGAGAGAGCAGTGTGCAGGGTGAAGGCAATAGCATCGCCTGTGGAACGGTTACTGCGGTATGCAAATTGTAGTGGGTCCAGTGAAGCCAGCACAGAGCAGATGTAGTCTCTGACGAGCTTCTCAAAACACTTGTTGAAGATGGGGGTCAGAGCAACGGGCCTCCAGTCATTCAAGCATGTGATTTTATTTTTCTTTGGTATGGGCACAATGATGGATTTTTTGAAGCACGAGGGAACCACAGACAGAGAGAGGGACAGATTGAAAATGTCTGTAAAAACCCCAGCTAGCTGGAAAGCGCATGCTTTGAGCACACGGCCTGGTATACCATCTGGGCCTACGGCTTTACGGATGTTCACCCGTTTAAAGGATCGGGTTACGTCCGCGACAGAAAGCGTGAGTGGACTGACCTCTTCTGCGGCAGCGCTCTCTGTGTGTGCGGTGTTATCAGCCTCGAACCGAGCATAAAAGGTGTTGAGCTCGTCCGGTAGAGAGGCGGCAATGTTCACAGTAGCTGGTTTATTCCCTTTAAAGCCTGTGATGTTGTTGATGCCCTGCCACATGCTTCTTGGGTTATTGTTGTTGAAGTGTTCTTCAACTTTGTTTTTATATGTTCGTTTGGCTGCTTTGATGGATCTCCTGAGATCGTAACTGGCTTGTTTCCGATCGTCAGTGTTTCCGGATTTAAAGGCAGATGTCTGCTCTGACAAGGCTGATCGAACATCGCTGTTAATCCACGGTTTTTGGTTGGGGTAGATCTGGATTGTTTTGGTCGGAACTACATCATCTATACACTTCCTGATGAAACACGTGACCGTATCTGAATACGCCTCTATGTCGTCTTCAGATGCTGCCCGGAACATGTCCCAGTCCACGTGATCAAAACAGTCCTGCAGTATAGCGTCCGATTGGTCCGACCAGCAATGAACTGTCCTGAGGGCGGGTGCTTCACGTTTCAGTTTCTGCCTATAAGCAGGCAGGAGCAGAACGGAAGAGTGATCCGATTTGCGAAAGGTGGGCGGGAGGGACTTGTATGCGTCCCGGAAGGGGGAGTAACAATGGTCGAGTGTACGATCTCCACGCGTGTTGATGGTGATGTGTTGAAAGTATTTTGGAGCTATTGTTCTGAAGTTGGCTTTATTAAAGTCCCCCGTGATAATAAACGCTGCATCTGGGTGCGTGGTTTCCTGCTCACTTATATTCCCGTACAGTTGTGTGTTGGCTTGAGGAGGAATGTAAACAGCCGTGATTATGATCGCTGTAAAATCCCTCGGTAGCCAGAATGGTCGACACAGAAGTGTATGAAATTCCAGATCAGGGGAGCATAAGGATTTAATGGAGTGTATACATTACATTTACTTAATTAATTGTCTACAGTCATTCATTTGACTAAAGTCTGTTTATAGGCTGTCAAAATGTAAATGTCTCTACTACAACATCTATTGATGCTAAGAGCATGACATTGTTTAGGCTACTGCTTGTTTTGTGCTGCTCCGGTGAAGCTAAGAGGAAAAAAATGAGTCGAAAAAAGAAAACTTCTTATGCTACTGACTTTTTTGACGGTTCATTTTCTCTTTTTCTATCTTTCTACTATATTTATTCACTCCATGTCGGAGCTTTTGTATTTTACCTACATATGTTGGAAAGATGCACAAATTTTTCATTACAATTTTTAACATTGTATACATTTACATTTAATCATTCAGAAGATGCTTTTATCTAAAGTGGTTTACAAATGAGTTCTGTGTCAACTCTGCAATTATATCTGATCATTAATTCATTATTAGTCTATATTAATGATTATTGCAAAGTCATCAAAACTGTCTCAGGGCTTCAAATATATCCAAAATGTAGACAACGATTCAAAATTATCGTGCATGACATTCTTTGTAGTATACAGTATGCATGCAGTCATACAAACTCATTAGTGAAATCTAAAAGGACAGCTGGCAGCAATTACTAAAAATTACAATGACTAATTTTCACTAGTAAATGAAGATTACATTTGCAAATAAATTGCTACTGAATTTGAACAGTGTTATCTCAAGTGAGTTTATTTTCTACTTTTTTATATTTTAATGAATTTGGAAGTCACATCAAGTATTTATTAGGGTAAGTAATTAAAAAGTCGAACAATAGCTTATCTCTCTTTGTTATATAACATTGCATTGACTGAATATGTATATTTTTGTATATATTGCTGATGAACTCAGAAGCCTGTTCTTATAAATTATATATAGTCATGAATACCATGATTGATACCCTGTAAACTACTATTCAGCAAATAAGAGGTGAGGAGCTGAGAAGCTATTACAAAAAGATAAGGTGAGACCGGGCAACCGTGATTAACTCCTCTGAATACTTCAAACCTAGGAGACGTACCAGACTTAAGATTAATTGAGCAGGTACCCTTTTTATATAAAGTTAAACGAGGGGCTATATCTCCTGTTATTTTATTTTTCAAAAGAAAGATGGGGATTTGCGCCCGATAATGGACCTGCGTGCTCAAAACAAAGCACTTAAGGAAATACAAATTCAAGATGCTCACAGTAGGGCTCTCACTCGTTCAATCTGCTGGGGCGATTGTTTTGCTGTGGTCGATCTCAAGGATGCTTACTTTCATATAAATATAATATCATAGACATATCTCAGGTTTTCTTTTCAGAATGAAGTGTGTGAATTTGTTACTCTTCCATTTGGGCTAAGCCTAGCTCCACGCTTGTTCAGCAGGTGCATAGAAGCGGCATTATAAGGGTCTCAGAATATCTGCTTATTTGGACAATTATCTGATATGCGCTCTGTAATAAATCTAGAAGCTATTGTTTCAGCTTTGGGTAATCATTTATTACCTTACCTTCAAGATGGCGCCGAGGATGGCAGCCGTGTTGCGAGCTCCGGGAATACTTTGCAGTTGTCCGTATGTTTTATTTGTTTTTTTGTTGTTTTACGTGTTAGATGTTGTTAGTATAACTGTCTATGATAGAGACACGCTTTTAAACATTGGTTCCTCCGTCGAGTTTTTTCCAAAAAATAGTTACATGGGTACATTCCAAAAAAGATGAGAGACAGACTCATCTACCATTACACAAAAGGAACAAAGAGGATCCTTCTCTGGAAACCTTATTTTAATATAAACATTCACAGGGTAAACTCGATGTAGCAATTTAAAGGATACCTCTTTAACCTTATTCATAATTAAATATTTATTGGTTAAAGACCACATGCTCTTCCAAGGAATATCATAAACACAATTACTCCAGTGAAATACAACAGAAAGAACAGTAGTTATATCATTCTGAATAAGATGTCGAATCGTTCTGTTCTTGAAAGAAGAGCTGAGCGCAAAGCAAATTTTCCCTACCACAGTTTCACAGGGATTAGTCAATTAAATAACTGAGGGTACAGAATCAACAGAGTTTTTTAAGAGAGCAATAGCTCCACTGGGAATTGCGTCCATAACTATGGCAAAATCACGTGGGGTAAGAGGAATACAATATATTTTTTTTAAATTTTGAATAAGTAAGTAAATAACCATTACCATTTAAAAGCTGAGAAACCAAGAAGATATTATTTTTAAACCAATCAGGAAAAAATTAAGATTTATTTTTATAACATATAAAAATAAATCTATCGACCTCACCACAGATAGACTTGTCCACATACAAAGAGAGAGCAGGATAGGTTACTCTTGAGATACACTCAGCTTTGGCAAGGAGTGCTCTTCCTCTTAAAGATAGGTCCCTTTGGAGCCAGGAATAAAATGTTTTCTTAGCTTTAGCAACTACTGGATCAAAGTGCAATCTACCTCTAATTTTGTCATCTTTACAAATAGTTATACCCAAGTAGCATACATGAGATTTAACAGGGATGTTATAAAGGGAAGAGGCAGAGCAGGACTTTATGGCAAGCAGCTCACATTTATCTAGATATAAAGTTAAGCCAGAGGCTTTAGAAAACACTTTAATATAATCAATAGCAACAGGGATCTGTGAATCATGTTTTAGAGAGTGGTGTTGTCTGCTAACTGGCTTATGAGAATATTATTATCAGCTATATTGATACCCTGTAAACTACTATTCAGCAAATAAGAGGTGAGGAGCTGAGAAGCTATTACAAAAAGATAAGGTGAGACTGGGCAACCCTGATTAACTCCTCTGAATACTTCAAATCTAGGAGATGTACCAGACTTAAGATTAACTGAGCAGGTACCCTTTTTATATAAAGTTAAACGAGGGGCTATATTTCCTGTTATTTTCTTTTTCAAAAGAAAGATGGGGATTTGCGCCCGATAATGGACCTGCGTGCTCAAAACAAAGCACTTAAGGAAATACAAATTCAAGATGCTTACAGTAGGGCTCTCACTCGTTCAATCTGCTGGGGCGATTGATTTGCTGTGGTCGATCTCAAGGATGCTTACTTTCATATAAATATAATATCATAGACATATCTCAGGTTTTCTTTTCAGAATGAAGTGTGTGAATTTGTTACTCTTCCATTTGGGCTAAGCCTAGCTCCACGCTTGTTCAGCAGGTGCATAGAAGCGGCATTATAAGGGTCTCAGAATATCTGCTTATTTGGACAATTATCTGATATGCGCTCTGTAATAAATCTAGAAGCTATTGTTTCAGCTTTGGGTAATCATTTATTACCTTACCTTCAAGATGGCGCCGAGTATGGCAGCCGTGTTCTCCGGGAATACTTTGCAGTTGTTCGTATGTTTTATTTGTTTTTGTTGTTTGTGTTAGATGTTGTTAGTATAACTGTCTATGATAGAGACACGCTTTTAAACATTGGTTCCTCCGTCGCGCAACGCAAACCGGACTTTAAGTTTTTGAATGCCGGTGGATTGTTCACAGACACGGCATCAGAACCCTTTGTCTGGGCCGTGCAACCGAGGAAACGCCGCCGACGCCAAAAAAGAGGAAGGAGAGCTGGCGTTCTTGTCAGACTGAGACGCCGTGCTTTCCGACCTCCTCTCCCAACAATTTTGCTGGCTAATGTTCAGTCACTGGATAACAAACTCTGTGAACTGCGTGTGCGCATCTCATACCAACGAGAAACCAGGGACTGCTGCATTATTTGTCTCACAGAAACCTGGATGTCTGCAATGGTTCCAGACTCAGCCATCGAGCTCACGGGCTTCTCCGTGCACCGCTCGGATAGAACAAAAGAGCTCACAGGGAAAAGCAGAGGCGGGGGTGTTTGTTTCTATATCAGCAACTCATGGTGTAATGAAAGGAACTTACACTCTATTAAATCCTTCTGCTCCCCTGATCTGGAATTTCATATGCTTCTGTGTCGACCATTCTGTCTACCGAGGGAATTTACAGCGATCATAATCACGGCTGTTTACATTCCTCCTCAAGCCAACACACAACTGTACGGGAATATAAGTGAGCAGGAAACCACGTACCCAGATGCAGCGTTTATTATCACGGGGGACTTTAATAAAGCCAACTTCAGAACAATAGCTCCAAAATACTTTCAACACATCACCATCAACACGCGTGGAGATCGTGTACTGGACAATTCTTACACTTCCTTCCGGGATGCATACAAATCGCTCCTCCGCCCACCTTTCGCCAAATCCGATCACTCTTTCGTTCTGCATCTGCCTGCTTATAGGCAGAAACTGAAACGAGAAGCACCCGCCCTCAGGACAATTCAATGCTGGTCGGACCAATCGGACGCTATACTACAGGATGTTTTGATCACGTGGACTGAGACATGTTCCGGGCAGCGTCTGATGACGACATAGAGGCGTATTCAGATACGGTCACGTGTTTCATTAGGAAGTGTATAGAGGATGTAGTTCTGACCAAAACCAACCAGGATTAACAGCGAAGTTCGATTAGCCTTGTTAGCGCGGACATCTGACTTTAAATCCGGAAACACTGACGATCGGAATCAAGCCAGTTACGATCTCAGGAGATCCATCAAAGCCGCCAAACGACACTATAAAAACAAAGTTGAAGAACAATTCAACAACAACAACCCAAGAAGCATGTGGCAGGGCATCAACATCATCACAGGCTTTAAAGGGAATAAACCAGCTACTGTGAACATTGCCGCCTTTCTACCGGACGAGCTCAACAATTTTTATGCTCGTTTCGAGGCTGATAACACCGCCCACACAGAGAACGCTCTCGCGACTGCTGCAGAAGAAGTGAGTCCACTCTCGCTTTCTGTTGCGGATGTAACCCGATCCTTCAAACGGGTGAACATCCGTAAAGCCGTGGGCCCGGATGGTATACCAGGCCGTGTGCTCAAAGCATGCGCCTTTCAACTAGCTGGGGTTTTTACAGACATTTTCAATCTGTCCCTCTCTCTGTCTGTGGTTCCTTCATGCTTCAAAAAATCAACCATTGTGCCCATACCTAAGAAAAATAAAATCACATGCTTGAACGACTGGAGGCCCGTTGCTCTGACCCCCATCTTCAGCAAGTGTTTTGAGAAGCTCGTCAGAGACTACATCTGCTCTGTGCTGCCGGCTTCACTGGACCCACTACAATTTGCATATCGCAGTAACCGTTCCACAGACGATGCTATTGCCTTCAACCTGCACACTGCTCTCTCCCACCTGGAAAATAAGAACACCTATGTGAGGATGCTGTTCGTGGATTATAGTTCGGCATTTAACACCATAGTGCCTGCCACACTGGTTGCGAAGCTCCAGACTCTGGGACTGAACAGATCTCTGTGCAGCTGGATCCTGGACTTCCTGACAGGCAGAAGTCAGGTGGTCAGAATGGGCAACAACACCTCATCTCCCCTGACCCTCAACACTGGTGCTCCACAGGGCTGCGTCCTCAGCCCACTCCTGTACTCCCTGTACACACATGACTGTACACACAGCTCCAATGTCGTTGTCAAATTTGCTGATGACACAACGGTGATAGGCCTGATCACCGACAATGATGAGATGGCCTACAGAGAGGAGGTGAGTACCCTGACAAAATGGGGGAGAGAACCACCTCTCACTCAACATCGACAAGACCAAGGAGCTGGTGGTGGATTTCAGGAGACAGAGCAGAGATCACGCACACATCACCATCGACAAGACACCTGTGGACCAGCTTTAAGTTCCTCGGCGTCACATCACGAGGATCTCACATGGTCTGCTCACACAGATGCAGTGCTGAAGAAGGCACATCAGCGTCTCTTCTTCCTGAGACGGCTGAGGAAGTTTGGAACGAGCCCCAGAATCCTCAGATCCTTCTACACCTGCACTGTGGAGAGCATTCTGACCGGCTGCATCACCGCCTGGTTTGGAAACAGCACCGCTGGCAACCCCAGGGCTCTGCAAAGGGTCGTGCGAACTGCCCGCCACATTGTTGGAGGTGAGCTTCCCTCCCTCCAGGACATCTACACCAGGCGGTGTACAAAGAAAGCCTGGAGGATTATCAAAGAATCCAGCCACCCGTCCCACAGACTGCTCTCTCTGCTGCCCTCAGGGAGACGTCTCCGCAGCATCCGATCCTGCACTAGCCGACTGAGGGACAGCTTTTTCCCTCAGGCTATCAGGCTAATGAACAGTCAGAAATAACCCACCCTACAACACACTCCCACTCACACAACATGCCATGCACTGCACTTTAACACAGTTCTACCGGACTACACGCACACACTGCACTAAAACACCTGCTATCACTATCATATCCACGACATTGCATATGCATAATCTGTTGCACCTTTGCACAACTATCTGTTGCACAACCAACCTGCTGTAAATTTATAATCTGTTGCACCTTCACATTATTACTATGTATAGATGTGTACATAATGTAGATGTGTACATACGGTGTATAATGTGTTTTGATAACTAAGTATGTCTTTATAGTACACTGTGTGTACTGAGTATATGTATGTGTATCTTGCACATTGTCTTCTGTACAGTCTGTAAATATGTACTGTCCATATGTAAAAAAATGTTTTAATTTTTTTTTGCACTGTCTGGAGCACGCTCATAAGAATTTCACTCACCAAGGCACTTGTGCTGTGGTGATGTGACAATAAAAGCGATTTGATTTGACTTGATTAAAGATTCAATATTGCTTTGATTAAAGTTATATTAATCTTTAACTTATGATTTATACTTTATTAACGACTCGTCCAGCGACCATTAATATCAGTATATCTTCAACAATTTAGTTTATCTTGCCTCGTGGCCAACGGTAAAATAAACAAAATTAGTACTTTATCCAATTTGAGCTAGGTAACGTGATCTATGGCAAAATAGTTTGAAACCTGAAAATCACACAGCCCAAGACATCATTCTTTATAAATGAAACAATGTTTATTTGCTAACTGATATTCTATAATACATGGACTAAACTTAATAAAAACACATATGCACACATACACATAAACATACACACACACACACACACACACATTCAGAGTTTTGCGGTTAGAAGAAAGTTTAAGATAGCACTCTTTCCTATCTTTAAACTTTTACGAGAGGAAGATCACAGCAGAGGTCTTTGCTGTATTTTCTGCGTACAGATCAATTAATCAGTTCAGAAAGATTAGAGATTTGTTTTGTCTACTTTAAGTTGAGATGTTGCAGATCTTTCCATTTCCGCATGTTTTCTGGAACTCTCTGGCGGCTGACGTCGTAGCGTGATGTCACTGGGTAACCCTCTTGTGATTGGCGGTCTGCCTGGTTTCTTTGTGAGACGATGAAGCTATTGAGATGTTTAAAGTTCTACGGCTTCAGATGTTGAAGTTCTTCAGTGACGAACTGTTTTGGTGGTCAGCCTGATGGTAAAGGCGGGGACCGCTTGCCGGGCAATCACCGAAGACGCTGAGGTTTCTAGCAAGTTTGCGAGCAAATCAAATCAAATCACTTTTATTGTCACATCACCACAGCACAAGTGCCTTGGTGAGTGAAATTCTTATGAGCGTGCTCCAGACAGTGCAAAAAAAAACAACAACAATTTACATATGGACAGTACATATTTACAGACTATACAGAAGACAATATGCAAAATACACATACATATACTCAGTACACATAGTGTACTATAAAGACACACTCAATTATCAGCGACACATTATACACCGTATGGGCACATCTACATTTTGTACACTATCTATACATAATGTAGTCTATACATAGTAATAATGTGAAGGTGCAACAGATTATAAATTAACAGCAGATTGGTTGAGCAGCAGATAAATGTGCAAAGGTGCAACAGATTATTCATATGCAGTGTCGTGGATGTGCATTGTATGGTGTCCAGTGATAGCAGATAGGTTGTGTTAGTGCAGTGTGTGCGTGTAGTCCAGTTGAACTGTGTTAAAGTGCAGTGCATGGCATGTTGTGTGAGTGGGAGTGTGATGTAGGGTGAGTCATTTCTGACTGTTCATTAGCCTGATAGCCTGAGGGAAAAGCTGTCCTCAGTCGGCTAGTGCGGGATCGGATGCTGCGAAACGCCGCCTGAGGGCAACAGAGAGAGCAGTCTGTGGGACGGGTGGCTGGAGTCTTTGATAATCCTCCGGGCTTTCCTTGTACACCGCCTGGTGTAGATATCCTGGAGGAGGGAAGCTCACCTCCAACAATGTGGCGGGCAGTTCGCACGACCTTTGCAGAGCCCTGCGGTTGCCAGCGGTGCTGTTTCCAAACCAGGCAGTGATACAGCCGGTCAGGATGCTCTCCACAGTGCAGGTGTAGAAGGACCTGAGGATTCTGGGGCTCGTTCCAAACTTCCTCAGCCGTCTCAGGAAGAAGAGACGCTGATGTGCCTTCTTCAGCACTGCATCTGTGTGAGCAGACCATGTGAGATCCTCGGTGATGTGAATGCCGAGGAACTTAAAGCTGGTCACCCGCTCCACAGGTGTCTTGTCGATGGTGATGGGTGTGTGTTCTCTGCTCTGTCTCCTGTAATCCACCACCAGCTCCTTGGTCTTGTCGATGTTGAGTGAGAGGTGGTTCTCCTGACACCATTTAGTCAGGGTACTCACCTCCTCTCTGTAGGCCGTCTCATCGTTGTCGGTGATCAGGCCTATCACCGCTTGTGTCATCAGCAAATTTGACGATGACATTCGAGCTGTGTGTTGCTGTACAGTCGTGTGTGTACAGGGAGTACAGGAGTGGGCTGAGGACGCACCCCTGCGGTGCACCAGTGTTGAGGATCAGGAGATGATGTGTTGTTGCCCATTCTGACCACCTGACTTCTGCCTGTCAGGAAGTCCAGGATCCAGCTGCACAGAGATCTGTTCAGTCCTAGAGTCTGGAGCTTCGCAACCAGTGTGGCAGGCACTATGGTGTTAAATGCCGAACTATAATCCACGAACAGCATCCTCACATAGGTGTTCTTATTTTCCAGGTGGGTGAGAGCAGTGTGCAGGGTGAAGGCAATAGCATCGCCTGTGGAACGGTTACTGCGGTATGCAAATTGTAGTGGGTCCAGTGAAGCAGGCAGCACAGAGCAGATGTAGTCTCTGACAAGCTTCTCAAAACACTTGCTGAAGATGGGGGTCAGAGCAACGGGCCTCCAGTCATTCAAGCATGTGATTTTATTTTTCTTCGGTATGGGTACAATGATGGATTTTTGAAGCATGAGGAACCACAGACAGAGAGAGGGACAGATTGAAAATGTCTGTAAAACCCCAGCTAGCTGGAAAGCGCATGCTTTGAGCACACGGCCTGGTATACCATCTGGGCTCACGGCTTTACGGATGTTCACCCGTTTAAAGGATCGGGTTACGCCCGCGACAGAAAGCGTGAGTGGACTGACCTCTTCTGCTGCAGCCGCGGCAGCGCCTCTGTGTGCGGTGTTATCAGCCTCGAACCGAGCATAAAAGGTGTTGAGCTCGTCCGCAGAGAGGCGGCAATGTTCACAGTAGCTGGTTTATTTCCTTTAAAGCCTGTGATGTTGTTGATGCCCTGCCACATGCTTCTTGTTATTGTTGTTGAAGTGTTCTTCAACTTTGTTTTTATATGTTCGTTTGGCTGCTTTGATGGATCTCCTGAGATCGTAACTGGCTTGTTTCCGATCGTCAGTGTTTCCGGATTTAAAGGCAGATGTCCGCGCTGACAAGGCTGATCGAACATCGCTGTTAATCCACGGTTTTTGGTTGGGGTAGATGCGGATGGTTTTGGTCGGAACTACATCATCTATACACTTCCTGATGAAACACGTGACCGTATCTGAATACGCCTCTATGTCGCCTTCAGACGCTGCCCGAACATGTCCCAGTCCACGTGATCAAAACAGTCCTGTAGTGTATAGCGTCCGATTGGTCGGACCAGCAATGAACTGTCCTGAGGGCGGGTGCTTCACGTTTCAGTTTCTGCCTATAAGCAGGCAGGAGCAGAACGGAAGAGTGATCCGATTTGCGAAGGTGGGCGGGGAGGGACTTGTATGCGTCCCGGAAGGGGAGTAACAATGGTCGAGTGTACGATCTCCACGCGTGTTGATGGTGACGTGTTGAAAGTATTTTGGAGCTATTGTTCTGAAGTTGGCTTTGTTAAAGTCCCCGTGATAATAAAGCTGCATCTGGGTGCGGTTTCCTGCTCACTTATATTCCTGTACAGTTCCTTGAGTGCCTGGTCTGTGTTGGCTTGGGGGATATAAACAGCCGTGATTATGATCGCTGTAAATTCCCTCGGTAGCCAGAACGGTCGACACAGACAGCGTATGAAATTCCAGATCAGGGAGCAGAAGGATTTAATAGAGTGTATGTTCCTTTCATTACACCATGAGTTGTTGATATAGAAACAAACACCCCACCTCTGCTTTTCCCTGTGAGCTCCTTTGCTCTATCCGAGCGGTGCACGGATAAGCCCGTGAGCTCGATGGCTGAGTCTGGAACCATAGCAGACATCCAGGTTTCTGTGAGGCAAATAACACAGCAGTCCCTTGTTTCTCGTTGGTATGAGATGCGCCCGCAGTTCACAGAGTTTGTTATCCAGTGACTGAACGTTGGCCAGTAAAATGGTTGGAAGAGGAGGTCGGAAAGCACGGCGTCTCAGTCTGACGAGAACGCCAGCTCTTATTCCTCTTTTCGGCGTCAGCGGCGGCGTCCTCGATTTCGCAACCCACACAAAGGGCTCCGATGCCGTGTCTGTGAACAGTCCACCGGCATTCAAAACTCAAAGTCCGGTTTATGCTTGCGACGGAGGAACCAATGTTCAAAAGCGTGTCTCTATCGTAGACAGTTATACTAACAACATCTAACACGTAAAACAACAAAAACAAATAAAACATACGAAAACTGCAAAGTTTTCCGGAGTTTCGCAACACGGCTGCCATCCTCGGCGCCATCTTGACTTTACATTACTGAGCAGCGAGTGAGTGAGCCGAAGTCTAAAATTAAAAGCTTTTGTTGTCCATTTTAAACAGCTAGATTTTGGTCCACTCACGGGCTGCTGTCCCAATGAGATTGTTATTGTGGGGCGGAGCCCCGCCCATGTCTTTTGGGACATACCAAATCTACTCAGTGATCTTCCATGTGAAGGATAATAGGAGTTTAATACTTATGTAAAGTGTTATCACATGTTTACCCATTTATAATATCACCAAATCTGTTGCCCCACTGATTCGTATTTGTCGCGACCAGCTGTATGAATCTAAGCACTAGATATAACTTTACAGGGAACAGTAATACGTTATAGGTTAAGACAAATAGCATAGGTTCCACTACACAGGTTAAGGCACAGATTAAAACATCCTACATTCCAAATAATCACACCAAGCATATGAACGACACCAAGCACGTCCTTTCTGGGTTCCTGGGCGAAAGAGGAGCGAAAGAGGACCTGTCCGGGGTCATGAGAATATCACGCTTTTATGTATATCTGTTGAGGCTCAGTTCGAAAATCTCATCATAAATCTTATCGATAGCATCATTGAGTTATACGTTAAATGGTCATCCAGGACCATGTCCAGATAAAGAGTTCTTTTGTCCTGTTTTGGAAAACATCCAGATGTTTCCTTCAAATCTCTCCTAGTTTTTAGGGGTCTCCTGAGATAAGGAGACTTAGGGCAGGAAATCGTCCAGCCAGTTAAATGCGGATCGCTCATGTATTAACCTTTTACGACTCCCTTAGAAATGTGCTGTTTCTCAATCATTTTGTGCGTGTTCTCACGCATACGAGGCACTACAGCTCATTTGTGGGAGCGGGACTCACAGATTCTCACGTCTCATCTCATGAATCTGGCGTTCAGGATCAACTACGCCAAACGCCAGCTGGTCCCCCTCCAGGAGATAGAGTATCTAGGCTTGCGAACAGACTCAGTGGTATACGTTATGCTGTCTCCAATGCTAAGCATGGCATAGCTGCAAGGCATCTGTGTTCTCTTGCGCAGAGTGAGAATATCCATGGATGCAAGCTGATTGTCTGAAGCACTGCCCACTTCAGCTCACTGCGCATGACGTACGTCCCGGGAGTCCTGAATGTGAAAATGCGCCGTTGGGTGTAAATGCTCGTGACTCATGGCCGAACATGTTGCTTTACACAATTCTCATCACTGAGTCTAATTTCTCCCACCCTAGACAGAGTAAGATAAAACTGATTATCTCTCTTTCTGATAGTCCCTCGTTGGCCATGGAGACTGTGGCTAGCAAAGATTGTCCAGCTTCTTCGGGGAGACCTGGCCGCTCCCATTGCGCCGCGACCTGCTGTCACAAGCAGAGGGACAGATATTTAATCCCCAGAACGTATCAATCTTTGGGTCTGGCCCGTGAAGGGTTAAATCTAAATGCACTTGGGCTTCCCCAGGAGGTTATAAACACAATCTAGAGTGCAAGAGCTCCATCAATGATCTTAAATGGACCAGTGTGGCCATGGTCTTGAATACTTTAACTCAGGCCCTGTTTGAACCTCTGGACATATTAACCTCATACTACTTGCTTAGCCTCAGCTCAAGTAGGTTATATGCCTTGTCAGTCCATCAAGCATGTCTGAATGTCACCAAACGTATTTTTACCCTGAGGATAGCACATTTTTTTAATTGTTATAAATGGGACAGTCTTTTTCATGCTGAGCACTCGGGCGTTTTTTCTGCTGAGAGTTGAAGAATATTCAACTTTGGGTAAAACTTAGCGCTCGTCACTGTCACTTTTTAGTCAGCTAACCAATCACAGTGGAGGAGGAGCAGGACTAATATGTCACACCCTGCTTGTAATGCTAAACAACAATAGAGAAGTTAATATTGCTTGTCTCTGAGTATTTGTGTCTTTACCAGATGGAATTGCAGGAGTACCATAATATTGTTATGAAAAATGATGCTTGGAGAAACGTCTGCTGAATAGTTAAGCTTTCCATTGATGTATGGTCTGTTAGGATCGGACAATAATTGGTCAAGATACAGCTATTTGAAAATCTAGGATCTGAGAAAATCGCCTTTAAAGTTGTCCAAATGAAGTTCTTAGCAATAGCAAAGCAAGTTTTGATACATTTACGGTAAGACATTTACAAAATATATTCATGGAACATGAGCTTTACTTAATATCCTAATGTTTTTTGGCATATAATAAAAATCAATAATTTTTAACCATAAAATATATATTTTTGGCTGTTGCTAAAAATATACCCCAACAACTTAAGACTGGTTTTGTGGTCCAGGGTCACATATTACTTCAGCAGATATTCCATATCATAGCAACCACAGCGTCTCAACTAAAAATAAATAAATAGGCTGCCCTTTCAAGCGCTCACAGCTGGGCGTTTTCAGCTGGCTTTGGTGGATACATGGCCTGATTCTTGTTACTTGCAGCTACACAAATAGCCTGTTTTTTTTTTTATAAAGTACTTTTTTATTTAAAAGTTAAATAAAAACTGTACTGTACTTAAATAAATATTAAATGCAAATGTATTGTAGCTACTTAAAAGTTAAATAAAAACTCTAAGTTACTGTACTTAAATGTTACTGTACTGTATCCCTTGTCAGTGTCGGGCGCTTGCTTGGCCATTTATTGTGATTAACAGGAAATTGTGTTTAAGTGCCAGCAGAAGATAGAAGTGTAAAGTAATACTCTTTGAGAGAAGCAGTCTTTCAGCGGAAGTTAAAAACAACTAGTAAGTGTATTTACTTGACTCATTAGTGTTTAACGCAGTTGTTGTTGCTAGGAAACGCTTGTTTTGTTTATTGTGTGGAGACGTGCTGAAATCACGTTTGGTCTCGGACTGTATCGCGTCCCTTGTCAGTGTCGGGCGCTTGCTTGGCCATTTATTGTGATTAACAGGAAATTGTGTTTAAGCGCCAGCAGAAGATAGAAGTGTAAAGTAATACTCTTTGAGAGAAGCAGTCTTTCAGCGGAAGTTAAAAACAACTAGTAAGTGTATTTACTTGACTCATTAGTGTTTAGAGCAGTTGTTGTTGCTAGGAAATGCTTGTTTTGTTTATTGTGTGGAGACGTGCTGAAATCGCGTTTGGTCTCATTTGGTCAGAAATTTAGTTTTATGCATTTGTCATTTTATTTAATTTCTACATTTTTTTAAATGTGTGTATATATAGTATTTATAGAGTTTTAACTTATAGTTGTAGTTACTTTTACTTATTTGTAAGTCGCTTTGGATAAAAGCGTCTGCTAAATGATTAAAAAGTAAAAGTAAAAAAATGTAAGTACAACAAATTTTCAATTCATCTTTATTTAAGTACAGTTTTATTTTATTTTAAGAACAGTACAGTTTTTATTTCACTTTTAGGTACAATATATTTTTATTTAATAATTACGTGTTTTATTTACCTGGAAGTAAGCACAGTGCAGTGTTAATGTTCAAACTGTGTATTTACAATGTTTTAAGAGGCTGACAATAATACATATTCTTATTAGGAATAAAACTGACTCGTTTTTTTTTTTTAAACCTTTCATTGTGCTACTGCATTTTAATGTTGGTCATAATGGTGGTACTTGGAAAGCCAACTATTTGCTGAGGTGGTACTTGGTGTAAAAAGTTTGAGAACCACTGAACTAGCCTATACATCTATGGGTCTTCATTGCCCAGAGGGCTTAAGGGCTCATTCTACACAAGGGATTTTTCTACCTCATGGGCTTTGACCAAAGGGGTGTCGGTGGAAGATATTTGTGCGGCGGAAAGTTGGGCTTCCCTGCATACATTTATCTTGAAGTCACTGCGCCTTCATTGGCTCATGTAGTTCTTAAAGTGTGCCCTTTGGAGAATTGAAAGGTTATTTTCTTTCTTTTAGAGTCTCTTCGACGACTTCGAAAAAGCATGTGCTACGGGAGTTGGCTATATCATTCCCGTAGTGAGATACCAAGCGATTGTTTGAAAGAGAACGTTAGGTTTCTTGCGTAACCCCGGTTCTCTGAGAACAGAGGGAGGTATCTCACCAAGCTTCCATACTTAGATGAGCTTTATTTGTCACATACACAATTATACAGAGTATAATGAGGAGTGAAATGTGTTCTCTGCATTTAACCCATCCAAGTGCACACACTTGGAGCAGTGGGCAGCTGACTGTGCAGCGCCCGGGGAGCAGTCATGGACCTCCTGCCGGAGCCAGGATTCGAACCCACAACCTTGGGTTTCAAGTCCAACGCTCTATCCACTAGGCCACGACTGCCCGCAACATACTCGCATAACACAGGGGCAGACCATGCTTAGAATGCTGTTTCTGGGATCTCAGCTGTATATATAGGGAGGGGGTGGGCTCCTTGTCAAGAACTATGATTGATCTGTCCTTCGGACAGACGTGGTGTAATTGGTGCTTCGATAGTCTATCATGCTTGGAGTGTTTCCCATAGTAGTATACCTTGCTCTGTTCTCAGAGAACCGGGGTTACACAAGTAACCTAACAACTTTATATGTACTATGACTTTATTCTCAAAGTGATACGACATTAATCTTGTATTACAACATATTTTCGTAATTTAGATTTTTTTATTAAAATATTATGACTTTAATCTCATAATCCTAAACTAAAACGCTGTCATACTTTTGACACCAGCAACCAGCATGCATTGCTGTAACCTGTTTTATCACTATCGTGAATATTAAAGATAGACTTTTCTGTAAAACCACATCATATTTGAAAGGATACATTAAATTGTATCACCTAATTACGCACGAGCCATTGAATGTTGCTTATGTCTATATTTACAATAATTATCATTAATATTATTGCAAACCTTAATTATTAATTATTATTATTATTATAAAAATCTAGATTTTTTTTCAATTTGAATGGTGTGATGCATGTATTAATTGGTTCCATTGCGGTTGATCTTGTGTACATTTAACTATTTTTATTTTGTTAGGGAGCACAGCATTATGACCAGTGCAAGAACACAGAGAGTTTTGCCCCAACAGCACCTGTTCTACTACAGGTGAGACTGTGTGTGTTTTTTCTGTATCTGTCATGGTAACCAAATGCATTTGTCATGCACATGTAGTTGAAGTAAAGGCAGTATCATATTATTTTTTATTATAAATGCATTGCTTTAGAAATTGCAGTAATATTTTCTTCACTATAATAATGGTTTTGTTGATCCCAGCATTACCCTCTGTATGGAGTGAGTGATGCCATGTGTACAGGTGTAGACGCAGCACCTCTGGATGAACAGTACCAGCTATTTTGGGAGCCTTATGATGTTATATCTAAGAATGCCTCCAAAAAGGTAAAACAAGATGCTCAGTAATACACAAGCAGTGTTGGACACTGTTACTTTTAAATGTAATGTGCCACATTATGGCCTTACTCCTGGCTACATTACACAATTCATCTTTTTCAAAATCAAGATCATTACATATATGAAAAATAAAAGCCAACAATCTTCTCCAATAACAGCTCTTGTGGTGGATCAAGCCCTGCCTAATTCTGAGTGGCCACACTCATCATGGCTGTGAGGTACTGCATGAAAACCTCTATCCTGAGGTTAGTGTCCCGTCCTTCAGCTGGAGAAACCGCAACAACCCCAGCTTCATCCTGGTAATTAAAGCCTAAGTTTTGTTTACCCCCAAGCTGTTTCAGAGCTCTTCATTTCTTCCATGGTACGCAAAAGGAGAAGTTTTATAAAATTATCACATTTTTTTTCATTTAATGACCAGATTGCATTTATTGCTATTTAAATATCTGTAGGGCTGCAGCTAATGATTATTTTTACTGTCGACTATTCTATCAATTATTTTTCAATTAATCTATTTATTATTTTCTCATCAGTTGAGGAATTCTTTTTTTAAACTATCAATAAATAACAGTAAATTCTGCAATCAATCTTTTATTTTATTCAAATGTTTTCTCATTATTAGTACTTTACAAAAAGTATAATAATAACAACAACAAAGAAAGAAAGAAAGAAAGAAAGAAAGAAAGAAAGGAGGAAAGAAAAAATAACAACAAAGAAAGATAATAACAAGAAAAGAGAGAAAAAGGAATAATAACAATAAATAATTAATAAAGAATTACAGGGCAGTGATATATTCAATAGAAATGCACATTATGCCCGCATTCACAGTTCTGTTTGGGACTGACGGCAGTTGCTTACAGGTGAGAGACTTGAAAGGCTTTATTTATTCAGAAGATTAAAACATCTGCTTGAATACATATCTGTATATGAATGAACAGCTGAAGTCACAACCGCATTAAGGACACTAGAGTGGCAGAATATAAAATGGCGTCATAACACCGGGAAATTTTATCACAGCTGACAGCCCGTTTTTAAATAAATGAGCCCAGTCGAGACTTGTCCTATCCATCACACAGTTAAACAACTAACGATGACTTTAAATGCTTTGTTAGCGAGTGCAGAGAGCACATTTGGTGCAAGCATCTCAGAGCTCGAGCGATCGCCCACGGCACTGACGGCAGCGCTGGTGAATCTTAAGTTGAACGCGAATCATTTCTCCTTTTCCATCTCTGTGAGTGCATTAAACCCGCCATGATTATATAGGCAACTCAATGTCCCGTGCGGATGTGAATTCTGACAATATAAAGGCGTCAGTTTGGCTATATGTATGCGGTTCTGATGGTCGTATAATAATAGAATGCTCTATGAGCGCTCTATGAAGTGAAGTGATGTTGCCACATTAGCCTTTACCTTCTGCTCTAGAGTCTTGTTTGTGTTAAACACCCCTACTGGACACCTGTTCATGGACACCCCCACCCCACCACAACTGGACATCTGTTTATCCACCCCACCAATCCAAAATAATTTATGACCCCTCATGTTGTTTAGGAATGTATATTTGAAGTGGGACATTGAAACTACTCAAAAACGATATGCTTTAAGCTTTAAAATGTGAAATGGTGCTGGCTATTGGTTGGTAAAATGAGTGTTATCAAGGGAAGTTTTTATTAAAGTTTTTCACACACATTTGAAGAATAACATCTACAATACAAGCAGTAGAATCAATGTAATGACTGTGATTTCCATAAACGGTAAAACATGTCAAGACGATCATTTACGTATTGTTATGCAATTTTAGAAAAACTAGTCAAGACATAATTTTATGTATTGTTAAACAATTTAAGGCAAGGGTATAACTAAAACAAAAAAAGTATCAAACACGTTCGTTGTCAAAATCTATGTTGCAGCCTAACATAAAAATTTGAAAAATGTAGAGTTTGTTACTGATACAAGTTTTGTTTAGAAATAAAAGAAAAAGAGCTACACACTATATGACACACTTCCTGCTGCCAGTTGGTGGCGCTATAAATTTGACTCCTAATAGTCACATCTATTTGATTGGCATCATACAACAAACAAACCCCAGAAGTTTAATTAAAATCAGACAATGTATGTGGATGTTATTAGACACTTCCTGTCTCTAATTTTTTGCCATTATTAATCGCCTCGCCACGGGCAAATCATTCGAGATATCAAAAATCCCTTTGCAATTTAGCATCCCCAATGTCTTGAGATCATGTTCACAGAGTTTGGTAGCAATTGATTGGAAATTCTAAGAGAAGTATATCAAATTCCAGAGCATGTACTTTTTTTAACAGCCCCGAATAACCAACTACCTGTTTGGCAGAGCCTATGACATGCAGCACCAATTTTCAAGAGTGTTTGAGCATGTTAAGGGCCCCAAAATGTTTGTGAAAAATAAAGTTCCTTAGAAAATCCTGCAATCCTGCACCTTAGTGGCTTGAGCCCTAATAGTCCCTAGGGTAGGGGTCTGCAACCTTCAACGTCAAAAGAGCCATTTTGGCCCCTTTCCTACCGAATAAATATAGCTAAAGCACGGCATATAGCTAAAGTTTTATATTTAGTTATGTTACAGGGCAGAGGAGTATCAATCATTTCAGAAGTGTGGGGACAGAAATGTCAAATGTAGTAACAATAATAAATATTATAGTATTTATGTATGTATAATTGACAGAAAATGTATCTCTTACTTTTAATTGCCTAAGAAATAAAATGGACTGCTGGACAATAATAACATCATATGGTTATGATTGTACAATCAATATATATATATATATATACATACTACAAACACTTATTTTTTTATCACAGAATAAAGCAGAAAATATATGTGACCCTGGACCACAAAACCAGACTTAAGTCGCTGGGGTGTGTTTGTAGCAATAGCTAAAAATTTATTTTATGGGCCAAAATGATCGATTTATCTTTTTTTGCCAAAAATCGTTAGGATATTAAGTAAAGATCATGCTCCATGAAGATATTTTGTACCGTAAATATATCAAAACTTCATTTTTGATTAGTAATATGCATTGCCAAAAACTTTATTTGGGCAACTTTACAGTGTTATTTGTGTTATTTCATTTCCATGTAGTATGTTGAAGTAACGTTACTAAAATAACTCAAATGTATTAAAACTAAAGAAAATACCTATAAAGACATAATAAATTCATACATAATTTATCTAAAATTAAAATAGGTAAATCAAATGGCAGTAGTGTATCAGTAATCCTAAAAAAAGAACAGTCAAAATCACATGCTAACAAACAACAACTTACACATAGTAAGAATTGGTTATAAAAACTAAAATAGAAGTGAAACAAGTAGTAAGAAAGAAGATAAATAAAAAGTGATACTTATATAATTTGTCAGTGTCCCTGCCCGGTGGAGTTGCATGGTAGAGTCGATGGTCTTTACACTCTTCGGGCTTCTCACGAGGAGGGCATCACGCGAAGGTTGCCGCGACCGCTGCCATGGTAAACTACTCTTTTTATACCCATCTAACAAAATACTACTCCAATTCAGCTGAAGGCACTTTCCTGTTAATCACAATAAATGGCCAAGCAAGCACCCGACACTGACAAGGGGCATGATACAGTACGAGACCAAACACGATTTCCTTTAAAACTTTAAAAGCAATTTAGATTTTTTTGCACCCTCAGATTCCAGATTTTCAAATAGTTGTATTTCGGCCAAATATTGTTTTGCCTAACAAACCACACACCAATGGAAATCTTCTTTATTCAGCTTTCAGATTAAGTATGAATCTCAATTGCAAAAAAATTACACTTAAGACTTTGTGGTCCAGGGTCACATTGTATCATTCATATTTATTACCTGAAGAAGACTTGAAAAACACAAAAAACATTTCGTCTTCACATTTCATCAGTTAAGTTTTATGCTTATTATTCAGCTTAGCTACAGCGATAGCGGGATGCCTGTCAAACGTTACTATTACTTCTCATATGAGTCCGTTTTGGACTTTCTGCGCAAGAACGCCCTCTGGCTTCGAATGAATGAAACATACAGCACATGGGAGTGTTTAGCGCTCCGTAATGTTCACATTGTTTTGGATACGAATTAAACGTATCCAAAACGACGTGACGATCTTTTCTCTTTTAATTTAAATTTAGATTTACATACATTGGCCCTTGAAAACCTCTACTTTAACACACTTGACCTAGAAAAAGTGTAGGGTAAGAGTTTAGGTTGTATTAAAAATCAGGGGGACACCTCCCCCATGCATTGTACACCCATGCTACAGGGAGCCACAGCAGAGGGATGGGGCTCGCGAGCTGCGGGTTACCAACCCCTGCCCTAGGGGATCAATAGGACCCTGCGGCTTAGTGGCTTGGGCCCTAATAAATTGGGGCATCCGAAGGTGGTTGTTTTTATCAAAAGCATTCAATTTCTTTGGAAAATGTTGTTTCATTTTAGTGAATTTTGTTCAATGTACATTTCTCTTGAATATGTATACAGTAATCAGCGAGTAAATTAAGGTGTTGTAAATTCAGCATGATTAATATTAATCAATAAAAAAGACTAAATTTACATACCATATCTGACTTTCTCTTCAAAACACAGCTCATTTTATTTTGCCTTTTCTTAAATGGGTTAAACAACTGGTTTGCAGGGGAAAAACATAAGTTAGGATGCTTGTAGTTTGTAGTTAAATTACATCTTTAACTAAAACATTTTCCTTTCAAACACAGCTTTCATCGATTCCCACAATCTGGTAACAATACTTATCATTCAGCGGTAACTGAATTATTTTATGCATTCTCTATTACAAGTTCCATATTACATCTATATTACAATAATAGAGGCTGATAAATCTCATAAACCTATTTAACCCTAAAAATTTGAAATTTCAGTGAATTTAGTTTGTTTTAGTTACATTTGTTATTTCTTTATTCACACTGTAAACTTTATTTAAAGCTATTATTTCTGCTTTGGGTGATCATTTATTAAATATTCAATATTGATTTGATTGAAGTGATATTAATCTTTAACTTATGATTTAGACATTATTAACGACTCGTCCAGCGACCATTAACATCAGTATATCTTTAACAATTTCATTTATCTTCGTGGCCAACAATGAAACTTACAAAATAGTACTTTATCAAATTTTGAGCTAGGTAACGCGATCTTTGGCAAATAGTTTACAATTTGAAAAACACACATCACAAGACAGCATTCTTTATAATTGAAAAAGAGGCTTATTTGCTAAATGTTATTCTACAATAAATTATGGACTAAACATAATAAAACACATAATACACATATAAACACATACACACAGGACAGGAATTTTGTGGTTAGAAGAAAGTTTAAGTCTAGCACTCTTTTGCTATCTCGCAACTTTACCAGAGGTAGATCACAGCAGAGACTTCACTATCTTTACTGCATACAGATCAATTCACCAGTTTCCAGCAACAATATAGTTTTTTTTGGGTTACTTGCTTTCAGCCGATCTGGTGTTTCCGCATGTTTGATGGATACCTCTGGTTGCTGACGTCGTTGCGTGATGTCACTGGGGAACCCTTCTCGTGATTTGCGGTTTCTTTGTGACGTGATGACACTCTTAGGAAGTTTGTTTTAGAGTTCTTACGGCTTCAGATGTTAAAGTTCTTCAGTGAGAAATTTGACGAAGTTTTTGAGTTCTTTAGATGGTTAGCCTGATGGTAAAGGCGGGCACTGCTTTCCGGGCTGATCACTGAAGACGCCGAAGTTTCAGAGCAGACCAGCAAGTGAGCAATGAGCTAGCAATGATCAAAGCTTTTGTGTCCATTTTAAACGAACTGATTTCAGTACGCCCACTTGAGGCTTCTCCCAATCAGATTGTTCTTGTAAGGGGGAGCCCTGCCCCGCACGGCTTCTTTCCATGCCTGCTTATTTATTTTACCTCTAATAACTTATACAATTATTCATAATTCGTACGATGCTGAGAATCGACATATACTGTAGTTCACACCAAATTGTTGCATTTATCATTACCATTCATGAGAAATCAAACTCAACATATTTCACACATGTTCATAGCTTTTCCAGCTAAAACATAAAAGGTTCAGATTAAAGATTTGAAATAACACATCATGCTTATAGGAGACATAAAATACAACCTTAATATATATATATATATATATATATATATATATATATATATATATATATATATAATCTCTTGATTGTATTTATTTAATAGCAGCAAACAACAAATATATTTTTAGAGGTCCCCTGTGCCAGTTTGGATTTCTCTGTTCTGTCAAAGAAGATAAAAACTGCATTTGTCTTGGAATGAATTTCCTGTGGAGGTTCAACCTCGAAGTCTCACCATAAAAACCAGACCTCCATTATTGAATTATAAGAATGGTCATCCTGGACCATGTCCAGATAAAGAGGTCTTTGTCCTATTTCTGGTTGAATTATGTTTAAGTGATAAGAAGCCACAGCGAAGTCCTGTTCTGGAATATATCCAGAGGTTTCCCTCAAATCTCTCCTGATTTAATGAGAGGATGTCTCCTGAGATAAGGAGACTTAGGGCAGGAAATCAGCCAGCCTATCTTTCACGACTTGCAGATGCCCAAGAAAATAATCTTATAGTGTTCCTTTGATGTGAGAGAGTCCATGGTAATGTGGGCCTGTCCACTCAAGTTCTACAACCCCTATATTTTTCAAGCCTCAACACAAGCACAAACGTACAAAAACACCCCACCCCAGTGCTTTGAGTCCCAGAGCTGCATAGATTACATACAAATTGTAAACCGTTACTAATTCCAGATTACATGACAAAAACTCTCGTCAGTAACATAATTCGTTACATTACACATTTTAGGTAATATAATCAGATTACTTTTAGATTACTTTTGATTTAACTCGTTTATCACATTAATTTAAATAGCATTATCTTGCACAATAATGATGTAAAAAATGTAAAGAGAAAGAAAACTTCCATTAATTGTAATTTACAACATAACGCGCATTCCCAAACTAGGGTTCATAAAGGAACTGCAGTGGGGTTGTGAGTTTAATGAAAAGCTGACAATTAATTAAATCATAAAAAATTAAATCAAACAATTAAACAAACTCCATTTCGAGTAAAGTCTCTTCTCTCATCGGCCATATTTGCAGTGGCCTATCTGAATTGAATTGCCCTATGAATGTTGTTTCTTATGCTCAAAGTGTTTAAAAGGCTTATTTTTCAGGTTAGACCAGACAATGCGCATTGCGCAGTCAAAACGTGCTTATGACTGCGCATGTGCATTGGCTGTTCTAGTCAGGTTTCTATGGAAAATTTGTCTCTTTCATTTAGAAGGTGGACCTACAGTGGGTACGGAAAGTATCCAGACCCCCTTAAATTTTTCACTCTGTTATATTGCAGCCATTTGCTAAAATCATTTGTTAATTTGTTTTCCTCATTAATGTACACACAGCACCCCATATTGACAGAAAAACACAGAATTGTTGACATTTTTGCAGATTTATAAAAAAATAAAAACTGAAATATCACATGGTCCTAAGTATTCAGAATCTTTGCTCAGTATTTAGTAGAAGCACCCTTTTGATTTAATACAGCCATGAGTCTTTTTGGGAAAGATGCAACAAGTTTTTCACACCTGGATTTGGGGATCCTCTGCCATTCCTCCTTGCAGATCCTCTCCAGTTCTGGCAGGTTGGATGGTAAACGTTGGTGGACAGCCATTTTTAGGTCTCTCCAGAGACCTTCAGCCCAGTCTGAGGTCTTGAGCACTCTGGAGAAGGTTTTCGTCCAGGATATCCCTGTACTTGGTCGCATTCATCTTTCCCTCGATTGCAACCAGTCGTCCTGTCCCTGCAGCTGAAAAACACCCCCACAGCATGATGCTGCCACCACCATGCTTCACTGTTGGGACTGTATTGGACAGGTGATGAGCTGTGCCTGGTTTTCTCCACACATGCCGCTTAGAATTAAGGCCAAAAAGTTCTATGCTCGATGCGGGCTTTCATGTGTCTTGCACTGAGGAGAGGCTTCCGTCGGGCCACTCTGCCATAAAGCCCCGACTGGTGGAGGGCTGCAGTGATGGTTGACTTTCTACAACTTTCTCCCATCCTCCGAATGCATCTCTGGTGCTCAGCCACAGTAATCTTTGGGTTCTTCTTTTCCTCTCTCACCAAGGCTCTTCTCCCCCGATAGCTCAGTTTGGCCGGACGGCCAGCTCTAAGAAGGGTTCTGACGTATACATTTTCTGACGTAAAAAATTATGGTGACACGTGCATTCGTAAATTCAGATTTAAAGTGGTGTGAGGGGTGGGTAACTTTGTAAAGTTTCAAATCACAAAATGGTGTTAAACTGTTTCTGTTTTTTGTATGTATGCTTCAAATAATTGTTTTTTGTTTTAGAAAAATGAATATATCAGATTACAAACAGTGGAAACCATTTTGAATATTAGGTGATTCAACATAATAAACATATAATTTTAATACATAGTTGAAAACATATTTGCTGTGTTTGATCTATAGGCTTTAGTGGGTCGTTTAGCTGGTAAAGAAATGGCACTACAATTCTGTGTAGTGTCGCAGGCACTTACCTTAACACCATAACAACCTTAAATACCCACAAATGAGCAGTTAGACATTTTTTACTTTCATATGAGTTAAATAAATTTTTCCACAAAAACATGACCTATCAAAAAAATAAATAAGTAAATAACTGAGTCACGTGACCCTTTGTATAATTTATATTATTATTATTTTGCAGGTAATGTGCTGTAAACTATCCACCTGAAAGCCAGAACTTGTTGCACACAACTGATCATTTTTCTTTTCTCTTTGTTCACAGATATGTGAATGTGGCCATGTAAAGTGTGTGACATTACCATATCTACGAGGTATGAGTTGCTTAAACATTTTGGGCTGAAACATTTCAACTATGGCCGCAAATGCCGGTATACCTGTCCATATGCAGATTGTTACATGTCTCGTTTCAAGTGAAGAACATCCTGTTCTTTTAATCTTTTTCAGATCAACTTAGAGTTCATGCGTATAACAACTGTTCCTCTGACATACAAATTCATTGGTCAACTGGACAAATACACTGATGACCTGCTGAAGGTTTTCCGTCACAATGGAGGAACTGCAGGACAGAAAATCCGCAGGATAATGGCACTGACAGCTGAAGTAAGTGCGTTTTTTGTTAGTTTTTAATGTATTGCAACATGTATTCCAGTAGTTACTCATCATGACTGGGTTTTAGAAACCTTTCTGACATACACATGTAGAGACAAACATTTTTACACACTTAAAACATTTATTTGATTAGTGGGGACATCCTAATCTCACTATCACACATATTCAAAATAATTTATTGGCCTAATTGTTTAAATATACTATTGTTAGATCATTATACATAGCATTGTCAAGAAAAGAAGTTTACAATATAAGAAAAACAACCACACATTCCTATTAAAAATAAGGTACTTGATTAAGATAATTGTGTCTTTATACTTGAAATTCAGCCTTATTTAAACTGTAAATCAGTTACTAATGTTATGTTTTTTTTGGGATCTTTTTACACTTGTTTTAGAATGAAGACATAAACATCAAGCGTGATTGCATCCTAAGGAGCCTGAGTGTCTACCTTAATGAGGATCTTGAGACACTTGTCAAAGAATTTGTGGTAAGTGTATGCTAAAATACTCATGTTAGAATTTTTTTTGATAGTTATGTTAAATTAATTTCTCAGGAGTTTTTAAAATTAAAACTCTTGTATATTTATCATTACTGCATTTTATTTGTAAAGTACTGGTGTTCAATAAAAATACAGTATACAAGCCAATAACGGCTAACATTTTACATAATTTTATTCAGTGTCTGAATTGTAATTCATTTACAGCTCTTTGAACGTTCATTAACAGATAAAACTAAATAAAAAACTAGATAAACTTAAAATAAATTACACTCCTCTTCCAATCAGCTGTTTCCATTGCTCTTTTTACTCTACAAAAGAAAAATCACAGTGTTGGATATTGTAATGTAAACACTGCCATAACACATTCAGTACTGAAATTTGTTTTGTACAGGATCTGAAAATGGTTTTGTACAGGACATCGACAGTATGTTGTATAGTGAGTTTAAAATGATAACCTGATTTTTTTTTTTTCATGAGCAACATTATTAATTACTAATTCTCAAAGTTTTACTTTAACCATGAATGTTAAATAGGTCTCCAATTTCCTACAAACATTAATAAAGTATTTAAATGGTGAATATTGTACTACCTACCATAGTTTAATACAATTTCTTAAGTAAAATCTCCAAAATCTGTGAGGTAAAACATCTGTTAAACAAGCCTGTCAAGATAACTCTGGTACTAATCCAGTGTTAAAAAGTTATGTAAAGTTCATTAACATTTCAGGTTATATATAATATACACATTATTGTGCAAAAGTCTTAGGCCTGTAGTATTTCCACAAAAAAAAAAAAAGGTTTTAAGTCTTTATGGCGAAATAAGTTTACATTTCCAAACATTATTTTTTGTCATTAATTGTAATAATGCAGTGAGATTATTGTCTGCACAAGGAGTCTGACAACAGCCAGTGCTCCACACAATGATCTGATCTGATCATCATCCAGTCTGTCTGGAATGACATGAAGTAACAGAACAAACTGAGACAGACTAAATCCAGAAGAACTGTGGCAACATCTCCAAGATGCTTGAAGAAAAAATCTTCCCGCAAAGCTACCTGAAAAACTATGGGCAAGTGTACCTTGGAACAGAAGCTGTGTTACCAAAAGCTGTAATACCAAATATTTATTTGATTTAGTTAATATAAGTTAATTGATAAATTAAATCTATTTATGGCATTATTTTTTAAAGCATCCTCATTTTACAGCATTTTTACACGAGTGTCTAAAACTTTGAACAGTACTGTAGCTTTGCTGGTAGGTTTTTTGAAGCATCTTGGAGATGTTGCCACAGTTCTTCTGGATTTAGTCTGTCTCAGTTTGTTCTGTTACTTTTTCCTTTTTCCAGACAGACTGGATGATGATCAGATCAGATCTCTGTGTGGAGATCTGGCTGTTGTCAGACTCCTTGTGCAGACAATAATCTCACTGCATTATTACAATTAATGACAAAAATAATGTTTGGAAATGTAAACTGATATTTCCAACTGACACGCTACCGTAAAGAGAGAAATAACCGACTTCAAACCATTTTTGTTGGTGAAAATACTAGTGGCCTAAGACTTTGCACAGTACTGTATATATATGTATTATTATTTTTTATATGATCTGCTTTTAAGTATATATATATATATATATATTCACAAATCATTCTCTTTGTTTCTCCTCCAGGACTGTGAAAGTGCAGAGGCTGAGTCGGGATTGCACAGACAACCATGGGCATCTATGTCATTCGGGCAGAGGGTGCTGGTCCTGGAGATGAGCCAACAGATGTTTGTGTGGTGCTTGAAGGCGTGGAAGTTCTGCCAAACTTAAAAAATGTCACACTTGGATGTGTGATGCTTTTGGACTCATATATGCACTTAACCTGAATTACCCAAAGGACCTTAAATGCACATTCAAGTGTTTCAGAAAGTCTTGATGGAACTAGATACTACCAAACTGTCTTAAAAGTCCAAGAATTGAAAATTAAGATGCTTCAGTGATTTGTTAACAGATATTTCCTCCTTCAAAGCAAGTGGGTTGACTTGTTCTAAATGTTTGTAAACTTTTAAACAACAGTATTTTAAAAGTTTAACGTAGTTAGTTATTGTATGTAGAATGTTTGTTCTATACAGCTGTGTTACTAAAATAAAACATACACAGAAATGTGTGGTGCAAAGACACTCAATTTTGTTTTTTGTTGATTTTCAATAGATTTTATGTTATTTGTTTTTATTATTTCCTGGCAACCAACCATTCTAAATTGAAACTAATTATTGCATTTCACTCTGTATGTTAGTGTAATATAAGCAGTGCTGTTAACAGGTTATCTGTCTACCTTGAATTTTCTCTTGACGAAATGTATCTGTAGCACTGGCTAATGTTTAGCACATTTTTTTTGTAGTTTTTGTTATTGTCAAAATATGCTTTGAAGCATTAAAACAAGGTGGTCTGACTGTTGTTGTTGTTTGTGTGTTGTGTTAGGTTAGATTTTGTTGTAGCATATTGTGATTTAGGAAGGGCATTTAGGGAGGAAAAATAAATATATAATATGTATTAAAATACATTGGGTTTATTAATAAAACATATCTAAATATGATGCATTTAAAGTAAATTGGGTTAATTACGCAATAATACATAATGTTCTTTCTTATGAATTTAAAACAAATCGAATTTATTGATACTATTACTTAAATCTTAGTCTTGCGCATTTAATTTACATATGACTTGTAAATAGGAATCACATAAAGTTTATTCGTTTGATTAAGTTAACAAATATGTAATCCAAATGGATGGAAATCTTACATGCAATCAAAATACATAAATCTTACTTGTTAGGCCTGAATATTTTTTTGAGTGTACACATATTCTTTAATGATGTACATATTTTTGTAAAAATATAAATAAATAAAAAAGGTCATTATGTAATGGTGACTTTAGTTCATTTTGGAAGTGAGATTAACTGTTTGGACAAAATAAGTTGGTATTGCAGACCATAAGAAGAGTTTTGATAAAGTGGTTTAGCCAATGGAGGGGGGAAAAAAGAAAAACATTTTAGGAAATAAGAAATTTTTGCTGCAACCCTTTTTTAAAGTTGTGATTATAAAGCATACAGCTCAATTCAAAGGCAAACTCACATTTTTTAGAGGTATTTTATTTGCAAAATTACATTTCTTCCCACATTGCCATTCTAAACAAAGACAAATGTTTTCTAATGTGCCTCATTATTAACATAAACATTAATAAATTAACAATAAAAAAGAAACCTTAAAATACTTGAAAGGCCAGAGACAATTTTTATTTATTTATTATTATTATTATATTATTTTTCGTCATTGTCACTTGTATTTTAAGTTTCTGAAATAAGTTTGAATATGTAAAAGCTCAAGAGGAGAGTAAGAAGAATAAAGCCTATCTATCAGTGGTACAGCCACTCACAGCCTAAGTCGCATCACACACTGTCCCTGCAATTCACCAGTTGAGAAGTGAACCACAAGAGTACAGGTAAAATGAAAAAATTATATTACATTGTGCATGGACTCAAGTGTGTATATATTCAATTTAAGTCAGATACTTGTTTAATGTATTAAATAATTATTTATCCTGAAAATGAAAATTATTTGATTTACTTGAACTCAAATTAAATATTGGATGATTTTGTTCATGAAGTTCTTTCTGTACAGTTCTGTACAAACACACACACAAAAAAATACAAACTTTGCTATTGCATTATTCCTTTGACTTATGATGACTGCCCCACTGGTGAGTGAGAGAGAGACGTATGGACCCAATCAAGCTGTGAGATTTACACTATCAGTTCTCACATTCACAATGCCTGCGCAGTCAGTACGCGCTCAGGACGGCCAGTAAAGAATCGCTAGTCTTACTTCTTCGTTCCTTCTATATTATGCATAGCAACCTCGCTAAACATTCATAAATATGTATACATTTAGGCACACATATTATTATAAATAATTGTACATATATATTTATAGAATATGTATTATCATATTTTTATAAATGTATATGTACACATAGAATGCACATGCACAGTACAACATGTGGTATCTATGCAAATGTATGCGCACACGCATGCGAGATCACACATATCTATAAACTTTAACCGCCACAACCCCAAGTACAGTCTGCATATATGCCACTTCTAAAAATGCACCCTACCAGAAACAACAGCAGGTCAAAATTTTGGACATTTAAAAAATATTTCCAAAGTTTTATAAAGCTGATTCCTCAGACAAAAACAGAAATTCAAAGAACTTTAAGACACACTGTATTTGCAGTTTCTAAACAAATTGGTTAATTTTGCATATTGTATATCAATATTTTTTGCCTAATTTTTCATTTTATAGTAAAATACATTTTAAATAGCTTTTTAAACCAGAAAAAAGTCTACAGAGCAATTTCCTGTCAGCACGCTGCATGTAAGATTTGACATCAACATGTACAGCCATATTCAAAGGCACAAAGAGCTCAAAGTTTTGTCTTTCTTGTTGAAGTTATACAAAATAACATTTTGCAGTCCTGTACAAGATTGAGTGACCTTGCACAATTTTTAGAATAACAAAACAAAAACCTTAGAAATATATATATATATATATATATATATATATAATTTTTTTTCTATATTTAGGACTACCTCCTAAATGGGGTCTACCCATACTAAAGGAGAATAGGTTGGCCGGTGATGGTTCTCCCAAGATGGATTGCCGCTGACACTCACTGAGGAAAAAAAATGCAGAGTATGACAAATCCCACAAGTCCCTGCTCCTGCTCTGTAGTTGGTTACAAACTTCTATCTAGCCCTGAATTCCTTTCTGTATGCTTTGCATAAAAAAAATTACAAATAAAAAGGATAAAGGTGCTACATTGTGAAATGTGCCTTCTGGTTTTAATTTAGGAAACAACTGATGCAAAGTGCTTCATTGAATCCTTCATGTACCCCTTCACCCCTATATCAAGTACTCCAATATCCCCTTCATTAGATGAAGGGGAATGGTAAAAGGTCAGACCATCCTGACATAGGTCACAGGATACCACAGGTTTCCATTATGTCAGCTGGTCTAACCACAAATAATCTTCTAATCTAACCTCATCTAAAGCCAGCCAATGCTGAAACACAACAAAACATATAATTAAATGACGTGGGAGTGGTGAGAACATAACATAGAAATAATTTAATTTTATACACAGACATCACCTCTCACTTCAGGAAAGAAAATAACGTTATATATATACATATGTACGTACTCACTCACTCACTCACTCACTCACTCACACACACAGAAAGGACCACAGAACCAGTCAGAAGTGTCAATTTTTGGAAATTGAGATTTATACATCATCTGAAAGCTGAATAAATAAGTTTTCCATTGATGGTTTGTTAGGATCGGACAATATGTGGACGAGATACAACTATTAAAAAAATCTAGAATCTGAGGGTGCAAAAAAAAAAAATCTAAATATTGAGAAAATTGCTTTTTGAAGTTGTCCAAATGAAGTTCTTAGCAATGCATATTACTTATCAAAAATTATGTTTTGATATATTTACGGTAAGAAATAAACTAAATATATTTATGGCACATGATCTCTACTTAATATCTTAATAATTTGTGGCATAAAAGAAAAATTGATAATTTTGACCCATACAATGTATTTTTGGCTATTGCTACAAATATACCCCAGCGACTGGTTTTGTGGTCCAGAGTAGAGATCGACCGATATATCGGTTGACCAATATTTTTCCCGATATTTAAGCATTTTACCATAATTGGTTATCGGTTTTGGAAAAAAAAAATATCGGTTTTGATTTATTTTTTTATTTTTTTACATACATAATTATACAGAGTATAACCAGCAGTGAAATTTTGTTCTCTGCATTTGACCCATCCAAGTACACACACACTTGGAGCAGTGGTCACTCAGGAAATGCTCCAGCACGACCACCGCATGTAACTTTATACAAGATGAACTTGTTTGAAACACGCTGAATTATATTAACATTTACTATAGAACCATTATTTCGCCAATAAACATCTAAATAAATGCATCTCTATCGAAATTAATTATTATCTCCGCAAGCGATTGCAGTTTGAGTAAAGTTCTGTGTAAATAGATAAACCGCACTGTCAGCAGTTATTTCATAATCTAGAATGACAAAAACATTTGAATAATTCTGATAAAACATGCCAGTTGAGAAATGCAATAAAATACAATGTTTTGTTTGTTATAGCTTATTTCAATATTCCAGAGAATATTATTCAGTGAATTAACATTATCCAGTGAATTATTATTATTCACTCTTTAGCCTATTAAACCGCTTATAAACCTAAAACTGTAGTTTAAAATGAAGTTGATATTTTGTTTGAGTTTTCCGTCTTTTCCTTATAGGTTTTAAATAAGCCTGTAAGCGCCGTGCGCGTTTTACTTTGACTTTAATATCAGCAGCAAATTCGGCGTCAAGCAGTGTTTGAAATAAAAAACAGCAAATACTGTGGAACCAAATAAATGAGAAACGAATGTTTTTTTTTAACATTATCACTTAGATCAGGGGTAATAGATCGTATTCACCTCTCTACGTATTCTGTGTTTAGGAGGAGAAATACGGTTCTCATGGCGCTGTGAATACAGACTGAACGGCGGCTCAAAGCCGCTGTATGAGAACATGATACACAAACTACTGCTCTCGCTGGATAAAAGAAGCCAGTGTCACACTAGTACACACAAGTTTGGATGGGCAAGTTTTGTAATCAAGGTAAAGCTGATTACAGTGACATGATCGTGCATTAGGCGCACGTTATGTCCGTTATAAATGATGTGCAAACGAACCGTGTATGTGCGCTCTCGATCACAATAACATCATATTTCTGCTTGAATACAGCTCAGTATATAGTTGAATACAGCGACGTGAATAGTGAATAATAATAAAATACTATTTTATTTATTATTATTAAATTAATGCAACATAAAGATACATCACAACAAGCCTTTTTAATTATTTATTTAATGTGTATTTTATCATTTATTTACTTTTCACTTGGTAGATCTCGGTGAGTTTTCTCCCAGACTAAGATTAATGTCAGACTCAGAAGTCAACAGGCTTTAAACGGGCACTTTTACATTTGTTTCGAAACTCTTCCACATCGTCTTGTCTGTGTCACCTCACTCTTCTTGTCAGTCATCTCTCTTCACGTGATAAATGAAATCTGATCTGTGATGTAGAGGTCTGCGCGGGACTATTTTAGGTTTTATTTCGCACACACCCGCTCATGCGATATATTCTGTTTCTTCACATTTCTGCTGAAAGAAAGAGAGCTAGGCTAACAAATAAAAGTTTAGTCTGCACAAAAGTGTATTTATTTTATTTTTGTCTTGTCAAGAGTCTTGAATTTATTGACTGATAAATGTCAATAACATTTTGCTGCCAACACGGAATAAAGATTCACAGAGAGGAAAAAGGTTATACAAAAATTGTAATCCCTATTATAATTTGTTTTGTCAGGATATAATTTGTTTATGCTAACATTCAGCCTACAACACAATAGGAAACAAATGTAGGTTTAGCCTAATAGCTATTTTATTAGTCTTGTCAAAACACTAAATTCATTTAACATCTTGCTATTAACACAGTGAAAAGTGCAGCAGAGAAAAAATAAATAAATTCGACACAGTCTGTCATTTAAAATGATAGGATAAGCATAATAAAAAAAAGGAAAGATAACTGCACGTCCTTCAAGGACAGCGGAGTAAGAAATCTGGTCGGGACAGCCGTGGCAATGCAGACCTAGACTGCTGTGTTAGCAGCTTCAGTTTTAATTTTAATAATTAGTTACATTTATATACTTTTCTAGACTCTCAAAGCGCTTTACATAGTAAAGGGGCTATCTCTTCATTTTAGTGTCCTCTATCTGAACAAATTTAATTTTATTACTATAAAAACAATCTAAAGGTCGGTGGGGACGGTGCCATGGTGAGCAAGTGATGTAACAGTGTTGCGGCTTAACACCAGTATAACCATCGCGGCCTACTTCTACTCTGTTATTTATTTACTTTATAACAGTAAATAAATATCGGTTCTGAATATCGGTTATCGGTACATAAACGATAAATAATCGGTATCTTTTACAAAAATCAATATCGGTCGATCACTAGTCCAGAGTCTCACACACACAAACACACACACACATACATATATATATATATATATATATATATATATATATATATATATATATATACACACACACACACACATATAAATGTATGTTGTGTCTGTATATATATATATATATATATATATATATATATATATATATATATATATATATATATATATATATATATATATATATATATATATATATATGTATATATGTATATATATATATATATATATGTATATATATATATACACACACACACACATATGACCCATACAATGTATTTTTGGCTATTGCTACAAATATACCCCAGCACCTTAAGACTGGTTTCGTGGTCCAGGGTCACACACATATATATATATATATATATATATATATATATATATATATATATATATATATATATATATATATATATACATATACATACACACACACAAGACTATAAATAAATTAAAAGGAAAACACATATGTGAATGGCAGAAAAAGGGAAAGAAACCATGACAACATTGTCACTCTTCAGTAGTTCTTAAAGACCCCATGTGATGTGGGACTGGAAAAGTGTTGATTGGAGGAGCAGCCAGATCCAGGCAGCCAATCATAAGAGTTCATATTGGCGGAGGTGCATCCTCTGAATAATGTCACGACAGTCATTGAATACACGACGGATGTTTTCTGTGTCTATGGCACAGGTGAAGTGAGGATAGCAGTAGTGTTTGTCTGTGCCGCTTGCTGTGCTGATTTTCTGTAGGTTCATGCACACACACACACAACCCCCACACACACACACACAGAGAGAGAGACAGTCCAAGCATTTAATGCATTATACCAACAATAAGAATAACAAATGTATAGCTGACATATGCAAAATGGAATATGCATATACGCATATACAGAAATGGTGACTAGTAAGAGGACCCATGATGTAGGTGACTTTTTTTCTTCAGTATAACAGTAAAAAATATATTTAGATGAAACCATGGTGCTTGGTAATTCATAAAATTCAAGTTACAGTTTTTTACAATCACTTTTGCACTAATAACAGAACCTTCATTTAATTTTTCAAAACTCTAGACACAAAACTCAAAACAGTTATTATTTGTAACACAGGCTGTCCAATGTTCAAAGCTCTGCATTTTGCATTCATATTGGTTCAAAATACTAATTTATTATGAAATATCATAGGGACATTACTTTAGATCACCCACACACAATATACCCATAGTTTCACTGTTTAGCTGTTAGTACAATCATTAAATATAGTTGTTCAAAACACATGATGCAGCTTTTATTATGGTTCTACACATTAATACATAATTGTAATAGACTAGAGAGAAAATCTACAGACACTGGAATCATTAATCAAAATTTGAAAATTATTGATGAAATAATCAACTCGCAAAAGGTTTTTTAAAAAAAAACTAAAATGTTAGCTAAGAAAATATATAAAACTACAGTAGGCTTACTGTAAAATGTCAACTAGAGTGTCCCTCACTGCACTTCTATGTTTTTATCAACCATGTCTTGTGGATTTGGCCACAAGTTCTCATCCACATCATAATGGATTTCATTAGCTAAAGATCTTGGAAAATGTGATCATGTGATGTCATGCATCATCTATGGGCTGGAGAAGAGGGATTGTTTGTGATGAGTTTATTGAAAACTTTCCACCTCCATGTGGAGAAAAACTCTTCAGTCGGGTAACAGTAAGGAAAGGGGAGTATGGGGGTAAATACAAAGTGATAAACTGTGGATGAACCTGAAACGGTGATAGCTCTCAATGCTGTCGCTAGGAATTCTGGGCCCGTTGCACTGATTTTGCTGAGGGGGTCCCTCAAAAACACATTTAGTGGGGGCTGGCCAGGCCCCCCAGAGCACATCGTTCTGGGTCCTTCTCAACCATTGGGCTCTCAACCTATACTCCATCTCTTGGCCTGCCTCTTCAAAAAATATGAATGGTTTTCATCAGCTTCCAGCTCTATCACCCTCTAAATAGACATTTACTGAAGGAAAAACAAATACTGATAACAATCATATATCATTTTTTTTTTTTTTTTTCTCTCCAAACAACAAGCATCTTGAAACTGATCATATCTGAACATACTCAGTCCTCAGTTGCTTCACTATCTTAATGCGTTTTTAAATTTTCCATAAAACTATGCTTCAGGAGTAATGCAACAGTTACATAGCATTTTGAGCAGTCATATCAATTAATAGTTAGATCATTATAATGAAACGAATAGACACTCAATTCAGATGTAATGTGTGAGCTGCATTTTGAAACAGTAATACTTTGATGTTAAGATGTGCTATTTTGAACCGGTGATTTTAGTTCAATGAACAACAGATCTCTGGCTCATGTGTATTGTATCTAAGCATTTGGAAAAAGTGTTTTTGATCTTCAGGTGTGAATTATGAGTCTAGAATTTTGAAAAATGACACGAAGGTTCTGTTATTAGTGCAAAAATGATTGTAAAAAAAAAACTGTAATAGCTACCATCACTTTGAGAGTTAAAAGAAGCATATTAGGGAACACACAAGCCACACAATGACATAATATAGATTATTATTAAAGCATCCAATAATGATGTGAAACAAATGTTTCACATGTCTAAAGCATATGAAAGGAATAAACTAGTCTTAATCAAATAAACCTTCAAAAAACATAAACACACATAAACACTTAATTCAAGTGCTTGGTTCATGCATGTGCTTATCAACAGTCCAAACTATTTCTGTTCAGTGTACTTTTGGAGTAACTAAAGTGCTGAATGAGTTGACAAAAAATGACATCAATTATATATTATATTATATATGCCAGTACACTGGCTCATTCACATTGTCTGATTTCATGCACTGGTTCATCCACTTAACTACACATGTTCAAAAGACAGATTAGTTTGCAAACTGGAAAGCACTTTCGCTTTCCTGAATCGGATTACAAGTAATAATGCTGTAAATAATGTTCAGTTTCTTGCACAGACAGATTATTTTGTTTCACAAGACCTCAATATATTCGTCAGGAGCCACAGGTATTAATTTTGTGTTCCTTGATACTGCCTAATTTCTGTAATAACTGTGCTATTGAAGAAAAATGTCACCTACATCTTGGATGGCCTGAAGGTGAGTAAACTAAGAGTCCATTTATTTTTGGACGAATTATACCTTTAATGTTGTAGATAAAACAAAGAAAATAGAGTAAGAAAAAATTATACCAAGAATTCATCTCGAATAAAAAACTTTGCCCTGGACACTTTTGGGTCTTCTCCAGGATCAGGGGTTGCTGAGCATAACAAAAAGAAAAACAAAAGAAGCAGATATTGTTGTTTAAAGTATACAGACATTAATGCAAGACCACATAATCAATTTTGAAAATGGGAGTGGTAACATTAAAGAATGGTTGAGTATGCCAAGTCTTGAACAAAATGGTAAAACAATAATATCCATCTTTCAATTTAAGTACTTTAAACCATTTAAATTTTAATTTTCAAGCTTTTGGAAGCCTTTTCGGCATGAAATCAAAATTGAAAATTTTTATTTTTAATGGACTACTGTAGTGTTTATTATAAATAATTTATCAGTGCACTTTAATATATTTTTTTAATTCATGTGCCTCTTTAGTAAAAAATTTTAAGGACAGGGGAAAAGCTGCTGATGTTTCACTTTATAGAATTAAATGCAGTGACCAGTGCTGACGTGAGCAATGTACATGAGTGTACTCCCATACACTACCCTTAAAAATTGAAAGGATAATAGTATATTACCACGAAATTACTCTTAGGACACGGCAAGCTATTACATTTTTTTATGAAAATGACTTAACCTGATGGAGGACGCACACGCTCAAGTCTCTCTGAGTGTGTGGAGAGTGAGTCTGAGCATCTTTGATTGTTAGTGCGAGTTTGTAGTTGCTGAGCCATAAATAAGTGTTTTAAGCATTTTTTCTCTTATCTTCTTTCCTTTTTGAGTAGTTATATTGTTTGTTTTCATTTCAAGTTAATCTTGGTGAGAGTGTGCTCTAGGCAGTGTGCTGACTGTTGAGGAAGCATGACGGCCCCGGATACGGATGCAATAAAGTGGGACATTTAATCCAAGATTGTCCTGAGAAAATGAAAACATCAATAGCTACACAAAATGCAAATGACACGGCTGATCCACCCGAGACAAGCCGATTCAGAGGCAATCGTGGAAGAACAGGCTGAGCCTGAAGCAGTTGTGGAAGAGCCGCAAACAGTTCCGTCACAGATGATCGTGGAGAGGGAATCTATTAATAAGGAAGCAAATAATGCAGAGACCACTATGTTTGGTGAAGACAAGCTTGTCCTGAAAGACAATCTCTAATTAGAACAAAATTGAGGGAGCCTGTAATGGATATTGTGTGTGAGAATGTTGGCATCGATACAGAGGCAGAGAGTACACTGTTCAAAGCACATCGCAAACGAAAGAACAATATTAATACTAGTGATTCAAAATTTGATAAGAAAATGGACTCTCAAATGTTGAATGCAAAGGTCAGAGTGATATAGAAAGTGACAGTGAATCAGATTCTAGTATCTCCCTTTCGCAGTGTGAAGAGGTACTTTCCTGACCTTAAAAAAAATGTTGCAAAAACACGGCGTTTGATGTCTGAAGGATTGTTTACCAATAAGTCTACCCGTTGAAATAATTAGTGAGAAAAATTAATACTGAAATGAGTGATGGTCCTGAAAAAGCTAATTTAAGCTAATTTAATTTCAGACCAGTTTCTTATGATGTTGGTGAAATTATAAAAGGTAGACTTTTGAAGGTTAAAGAATTATTTCAAAATCATGTCTTTGTTTTTATTTGTGTCTATATTCCTACTTCAGAAGTTGAAAGAATGTTGTTTTTGAATAACCTCAATTTAATTCTGCAAAATTGTAGTAGTGGAGAGTTGTTATTTCTAGATGGGACTTTAATTGTACAGAACAAAAAAAAACAAAAAGTTACTTTTAAACATCAATATGGTATTTTTAGTAAGTGTTTTATTATTCCTGTAAGTTTCTCTGATCACAGTATGGTGTGTTGTTCTTTTATTTTGAATTCTATCAAACCAAGGAGGCATTTTAACACCTCCCTGTTGTGTGAAAATAATTTTGAAGACACATTTACATTTTTTGGGAAAACATTTAGTCACAAATATTTCTTTCCAATCTTTGAGACAGTGGTGGGATTTTGGAAAAGTACAAATTAAGCAGCTTTGTCAACAGCACACACAAAATATCACTGTACAGGTGTCAAGATATATAAAAACCTTGGAGGCATCAATAGTAAAGATTCAGGAGTTAGTTGAAAATTAGCTGTTTGGAAGCTCTTTCAATGAAAAGACTCAACTTAGTGACCTTGTGGTGGGTGGTGCATGGAGCTCTGGTTCGGTCCCGTTTTCAAAATATTAACCAAATAGATGCTCCAACAAATTTTTTCTTTAATTTAGAAGAAAAAAAACCTGGACAGGAAAGATTAACGAACTTCGTTCTGAATCTGGCACTTTATTAACTGACCGTATTGATATTAGAAGGAGGAGGAGAGCTGTATTTATGATAAACTGTACAAGTGTGTATGTGACGTAGAGCCTGATATTGACAATGTTTTTTTTGAAAACTTGTCAAGGGCGTCTGAAGAAGGTAACTCGAAACTCAGCAAGGCCTTGAGCCTAGAGGAGTTGCACGAAGCCCTGAGGGGTATGGAGTCGGGGAAGGCTCCAGGCATCGACAGTCTCCCAGTAGACTTTTATAAGTCATTCTGGTCAGTGTTGGGGGAGGAGCTGCTCGCAGTGCGTAACAAAGCTTGGCCGAAGGGCGGCTGCCGATGAGCTGCCGTAGAGCAGTTCTTACACTCCTCCCCAAAAAAAGGAGACTTGACTGGCATCAAAATCTGGCGCCCTGTCTCTCTTCTGTGTGCAGAGCAGACGACAAGCTGCTCTCCAAAACATTGGCAAACAGACTAACATAGGTAATGGAACAAGTCATTCACCTGGACCAGAGCTATTGCATACTTGGTAGGTCTATTTTTGATAATATTTCTTTATTGCGAGATTTTCTTGATGTTTCCAAGTTATTTAATTTTGATTGTGCTCTGATTTCTCTAGATCAAGAGAAAGCATTCGGTCGGGTTGAATATAATTGCCTGTGGAAAACTTTAGAAGCATTTGGCTTTTGCCAAGAGTTTGTGAGTAAGATCAAAGTCCTGTACACTGATGTTGAGAGTGCTGAAAGTGAATGGTGGCTAATGCACTCATTTCAAAGCTGGTAGAGGTGTCAGAAAATGGTGTTCTTTGTCAGGAATGCTCTATTCGATAGCAATAGAACCTCTATTGCAGATCAGAATTAATTTGAATGGTGTACAAATACCTGGTTTTAACTGTAACATCATGTTATCAGCTTATGCTGATGATGTGATTGTATTGGTCAATAATCAAAAAATTGCTTTTTAAAATGTTATTCTCCGCTAAAGTAAATTGGAACAAAAGTGAAGCTTTAGTGTGTGGAAAGTGGGTGAGTGGGAGGCTAAGACTTCTGGAAGATTTATGTTGGAATGCAGACCATTTTAAATATTTAGGAGTTTTTTTTAGGATATGAGATCATTGTACAGAAAAAAAAAAATGGGATAGAGTCGTTGAAAAACTTAAAGGTTGTTTAGCTAAATAGAAGTGGTTGGCCGAATAAATTGGACGAATTTTTGGGGCAGACCTGACCTGTTGAAAAGAGATGTTCTTCATCCCTCCTGGGGCGGTGCTGCTATTCTCTCTAGAAATATGGCACATATTCTTAGAGTTTATACTTGACTAACTGGGACCCAGGTCAGGAAGCAGACAGACTGGCTAAACCGACCATCTGCTAACCGCCTGACGTCACAGAAGTCAGTTAATTCTCAGCACATAGAGACCCTTTCACCTAGATATCCCACTATAGAGACTGTGTCTGTTCCCTGAACTATAAAATACAAAAAAGGTTAAAATCCATATTTATGAGTAAAAACATTGATGTTGAACAAATGAGAAATGTATATAACACAGAGAAACAAATTATAAAGCTTGGCTTATTGAATATCAGGTCCCTTTCTACGAAAGCGCTGTTTGTAAATTATATGATCGCTGATCATAAACTAGATGTGCTCTATTTTACATAAACCTGGCTAAAACCAGATAAATTCATTATTTTAAATGAGTCTACCCCCCAAGATTACTGTTATAAAACTGAGCAGCGTCCAAAACGCAAAGGGGGATGTGTTGCTACAATTTATAGCAATATTCTCAGTATTTCTCAGAAGACAAGCTTTAAGTATAACTCCTTTGAAGTAACGGTGCTTCATATAACATTATCTAGAGAAAAAAGGTATTAATGATACATCCCTGGTGACGTTTGTACTGCCTACTGAATACAGGCCACCAGGGCACCATACAGACTTTATTAAAGAATTTAGTGATTTTCTATCAGAGTTAGTGCTGGCTGCAGATAAAGTCTTAATTGTGGGTGATTTTAATATCCACGTTGATAATGAAAAAGATACATTAAGATCAGCATTCATGGACATTCTGAACTCTATCGGGGTTAGACAACACATGTCAGGACCTACTCATTGTCGAAATCATACTTTAGATTTAACACTGTCGCATGGAATTGATGTTAATGGTGTCTGATATATCAGTTTATCTAGTCTTGTGTAAACTCCATATAGCTAAAGCTGTAAATTCAACTCCTTGTTATAAGTATCGTACAACCACAATTTCTACCACAAAAGACTGCTTTGTAAGCAATCTTCCTGATTTATCTCAATTCCTCAGCATATCCAACAGTGCAGAAAAACTTTAAGATGTAACAGAAAGTATGGACTCTCTCTTTTCTAGCACTTTAGATATGGTTGCTCCTTTACTCTTAAGGAAGATTAAGGAAAATAGTCCAACACTGTGGCATAATGAGCATACTCGCGCCCTAAAGAGAGCAGCCCGTAAAATGGGGTGCAGCTGGAGGAAAACAAAACTAGAGGTATTTCGTATTGCTTGGCGGGAAAGTACCATATCCTACAGAAAAGCATTACAAATGGCAAGATCTGATTACTTTTCGTCTCTTTTAGAAGAAAACAAACATAACCCCAGGTATTTATTCATATACAGTGGCAAAATTAACAAAAATTAAAGCATCAATAGGTGTTGAAATTTCCCAACAGCACAGCAGTAATGACTTTATGAACTATTTTACTTCCAAAATCGATACTATTAGAGATCAAATTGTAACCATGCAGCTGTCAGCTACAGTATCACACACACTAGTGCATTGTAGAGCCCCTGAGGAACAATTACACAAATTCTCTACTATAGTAGAGGAAGAATTGTATAAACTTGTTAAATAAGCTAAAGGAAAAACATGTATTTTAGACCCTATTCCATCTAAACTACTAAAAGAGGTGATTCCAGAAGTCCTAGATCCGCTTTTGGCTATTATTAATTCATCATTGTCATTAGGATATGTCCCCAAAACATTTAAAATGGCTGTTATTAAGCCTCTCATTAAAAAAAAACAACCTGACCCCAAATATCTAGTTAACTAAAGATCGATCTCAAATCTCACTTTTCAATCAAAGATACTAGAAAAGGTAGTATCCTCACAATTCTATTCCTTCTTAGTGAAAAATAATATATGTGAGGATTTCCAGTCAGGATTTAGACCATCTCATAGTACAAATTACCTGCTCTTATCATCCGATCGTGGTTGTATCTCTATTAGTGCTATGCTCGACACTATCGATCACAACATTCTTTTGAATAGACAAGAAAACTTTGTTGGCATTAGTGGAAGTGCATTAGCATGGTTCAAATCGTACTTACAGTGGGGCAAAAAAGTATTTAGTCAGCCACCAATTGTGCAAGTTCTCCCACTTAAAAAGATGAGAGAGGCCTGTAATTTCCATCATAGGTATACCTCGACTATGAGAGACAAAATAAGAAAAGAAATCCAGAAAATCACATTCTAGGATTTTTTAAAAATTTATTTGCAAATTATGGTGGAAAATAAGTATTTGGTCACCTACAAACAAGCAAGATTGCTGGCTCTCACAGACCTGTAACTTCTTCTTTAAGAGGCTCCTCTGTCCTCAACCTGTATTAATGGCATCTGTTTGAACTCATTATCAGTATAAAAGACACCTGTCCACAACCTCAAACAGTCACACTCCAAACTCCACTATGGCCAAGACCAAAGAGCTGTCAAAGGACACCAGAAACAAAATTGTAGACCTGCACCAGGCTGGGAAGACTGAATCTGCAATAGGTAAGCAGCTTTGTGTGAAGAAATCAACTGTGGGAGCAATTATTAGAAAATGGAAGACATACAAGACCACTGATAATCTCCTCGATCTGGGGCTCCATGCAAGATCTCACCTTGGGGTCAAAATGATCACAAGAACTGTGAGCAAAAATCCCAGAACCACACGAGGGACCTAGTGAATGACCTGCCGAGAGCTGGGACCAAAGTAACAAAGGCTACCATCAGTAACACACTGCGCCCGCCAGGGACTCAAATCCTGCAGTGCCAGACGTGTCCCCTGCTTAAGCCAGTACATGTCCAGGCCCGTCTGAAGTTTGCTAGAGAGCATTTGGATGATCCAGAAGAGGATTGGGAGAATGTCATATGGTCAGATGAAACCAAAATAGAACTTTTGGGTAAAACTCAACTTGTCGTGTTTGGAGGAGAAAGAATGCTGAGTTGCATCCAAAGAACACCATACCTACTGTGAAGCATGGGGGTGGAAACATCATGCTTTGGGGCTGTTTTTCTGCAAAGGGACCAGGACGACTGATCTGTGTAATGGAAAGAATGAATGGGGCCATGTATCGTGAGATTTTGAGTGAAAACCTCCTTCCATCAGCAAGGGCATTGAAGATGAAACGTGGCTGGGTCTTTCAGCATGACAATGATCCCAAACACACCGCCTGGGCAAAGAAGGAGTGGCTTCGTAAGAAGCATTTCAAGGTCCTGGAGTGGCCTAGCCAGTCTCCAGATCTCAACCCCATAGAAAATCTTTGGAGGGAGTTGAAAGTCCGTGTTGCCCAGCGACAGCCCCAAAACATCACTGCTCTAGAGGAGATCTGCATGGAGGAATGGGCCAAAATACCAGCAACAGTGTGTGAAAACCTTGTGAAGACTTACAGAAAACGTTTGACCTCTGTCATTGCCAACAAAGGGTATATAACAAAGTATTGAGATTAAATTTTGTTATTGACCAAATACTTATTTTCCACCATAATTTGCAAATAAATTCTTTAAAAATCCTATAATGTGATTTTCTGGATTTTTTTTTCTTATTTTGTCTCTCATAGGTTGAGGTATACATATGATGAAAATTACAGGCCTCTCTCATCTTTTTAAGTGGGAGAACTTGCACAATTGGTGGCTGACTAAATACTTTTTTGTCCCACTGTATCTGACCGCCATCAATTTTTAGAAGTGAATGAAAAGGTATCATATCGATCACAAGTGCAGTATGGAGTACCTCAAGGCTCAGTACTAGGGCCATTACTTTTCACACTTATATTTCCCCTTGGAAAATATCAGAGGTGGAAAGAGTACGAAAATATTCTACTCAAGTAAAAGTACCATTACATTAATTCAATTTTACTTAAGTACAAGTAAAAGTACCAGTCTAAAAATCTACTCAAGTAACAGTAAAAAGTAGCTCATTTAAAATTTACTCTGAGTAAAAATTACTTAGTTACATTTTAATAGTGGGAGGGATGAAAAAATGGGATAGGCCAAGGGTGTCAAACTCAGTTCCTGGGGGGCCACAGTCCTGCACTGTTTATAACCCTAATTAAACACATCTGATCCAGCTAAACTAATCATTTAGGCTTATTTGAAAACTACATGTTATGTGTGTTGGAGCAGGGTTGGAACTAAACTCTGCAGGGCAGTGGCCCTCCAGGAACTGATTTTGACACCCTTGGGATAGGCCTATAAATCTCAAATGAGTTGTTTTTAATTAAAGGAATCAGTTATTTAGAATAACACATTTGGGCTGTTACCAGGCAAATTAAATCAGTATCAACTAAATTTGCAATGCAGAGGAAACACAGAAGCTTCATCTGAAGTGGCATAGATGTATTTAAACACTGACATTAATGCATTTAGCCTGCCGTTGCAAATGCAGAAATAATGTTTTGATAAATAAGACATAAAATGTTGAATACTCGTTTTAAATTATTAAAAAAATAAAAATAAATCAAAAGACTCTTTAAATGTGAAATAAAACAGCCAAGCCAGTAGGTGTCAGCAAGTCACTGTTAAGTGATTCATTGCGACTGAACCAAATCATTTAAACAGTTGATTCATTCAAGAACGAAACACCAGGCGCGTTCGACTTTAAGCGGCGCTACGCAGAATGGTCAGTGTATGACATCAAATTACCGCTAGAGCGATAAGAGAGCAGAAATTCTATGCTTTCGAATGGCCTCGTGATTATTGTCATACATTTACTTAATTACATTTCTGCAGACGCTTTTAAACACACTACAATGGTGCATTCAGGTTATTCTTACATATTCATTAGTATGTGTGTTCCTGGGAATCGAACCCACAAACTTTTGCGCTGCTGATGCAATGCTCTACCACTGAGCCACAGGAACACACTACACTAACCATTCCTTATAAAGTCGAATGCGTCTACCATCGTGTTGTTCAGAGCTCTTAAAACTGTATGGTGGCTGTGTTTGGAATTATTTTTGTTGTAGAAATAGAAAAAAACAGGCAATATGGTGTCTAAAATGCAAGTCTCTTAATGAACTTCTTGTTTTTGAAAAAATAAATAAATCTACTGATCATGCTGATTTGTGGAGAAAAAACGGAACTCTTTGTGTGATGTTGATTTACTATATGAATATATACATTTTCTGCCTCTATATCTTCAATTTTGTGATCATTCTAAACGCATTTAAACAGACTGAATCACGCACTGAAAGAAAGCACTCCAAATGCACGCGGACTAGACTACTAAAGTTAGATTTCACAGCACACTGTTTAGAGTATTTTGTTTGTTTTTTTGGCAAAATACTGATAATGTCAAATCGCACATTGTTAAAACAACAATTACTAAATTATCACAGACGATATATAGTGCACACCCTGTACCACTGTCTTTTTGGCTAATTTGTGCAAAACCTTTTGCTAAACTGTCAAAGCTTCATTTTGATGCAAGTATTTACAATACCTCTACATGCCCCAGAGACAGATGTGAGATTGTATAAGCTAGTTCGATCTCCCAAGGCAAACACAGCTTACACTGCATAATAGAGCATAAATATGGCCAGGGGTTCACTTAATTTCCTTCGAGTTCAACTTCAGCAGAATACGACGGGGTTTGGTTTTCAGCGGGGTCTGCACCATAACGCCTGTCTTGTCCGTCTGCATCTTTCTTGTGATTTTAACGCCAGTTTGTTCTCCTGCCCATTATTTGCTGCAGTAGGTTCCAAGGAGCAAATTATTATTATATATATTTTTTTTACTCAGTAATTAATGTAATTCATAAAGGTACAATACTTCAAATAAAATATACTTCAGTAAAAGTAAAATTACAGATTTTAAAAATTACTTTAAAAAGTAGAAGTACACAAAAAAAGCTACTCAATTACTGTAACGCGAGTAAATGTAATTCGTTACTTCCCACCTCTGGGAAATATCATCAGGAAACATGGGTTTAGCTTTTAATGTTATGCTGATGATACTCAGCTCTATATTTCTTCACGGCCCGGTGAAACACCAAATTGAGAAATTTATGGAATGCATAGTTGATATAAAAAGTGGATGACAAGTAATGTAATAGTGCTAAATAAAAAAAAAAAAACAGAGGTGTTAATTATCAACCTAAAACCCCCACAAGTAATAACCTAGAACACTGTCTAACACTTGATGGCTGCTCTGTTGATTCTTCGTCATCAGTCAGGAATCTAGGTGTGCTATTTGATAGCAATCTCTCCTTTAACAGCTACGTTTCTAATATTTGTATAACTACATATTTTCATCTTAAAAATATATCTAAACTGAGACCTATGTCAAATGCAGAAATGTTAATTCATGCGTTTATGACCTCAAGGTTAGATTGTTGTAATGCTTTATTGGGTGGATGTTCTGCACGCTTAATAAACAAACTACAGATGGTTCAAAATGCAGCAGCTAGAGTTCTTACTAGAACCAGGAAGTATGGCCACATTAGCCCGGTTCTGTCAACACTGCACTGGCTCCCTATTAAACATCATATAGATTTTAAAATCGTGTTAATTCCTTATAAAGTCCTGAATGGTTTAGCTCCTCAGTACTTTAGCAAGCTCTTATCCCATTATATTCATCCATGTCCACTGCATTCTAAAAACTCTGGCCATTTGGTAATACTTAGAATATCAAAATAAATTGCGGGCGGCAGATCCTTTTTCTATTTAGTGCCCAAACTCTGGAACAATCTACCCCACAATGTTCGGGAGGCAGACACACTCTGTCAGTTTAAATCTAGATTAAAGACCCATCTCTTTAACCTGGTGTATACATAGCACACTAATACACTTCTAATATTCAAATCCGTTAAAGGATTGTTAGGCTGCATTAAATGCAAAAAGGTCAACCGGAACCACATCAAGTTAACTTCCCATAAAACACAATGTACTTGTTACATCGTAAGAAGAATTGACATCTACGCTAATATTAGTCTTTTTCTTTCTTATTCCGAGGTCAGCCCCGATCTGGTCCTTATCCAGCCCGATCTGGTCCTTATCCAACCCAGATCGTCACTGCAGTCATCCAGATCCAGTCCGTATCCAGATCAGATGGTGGATCAGCAGCAAGAGACAACCTCTACAGCTCCTACAGCCCTGAAGGTCAGCGGAGTCTAGGACACCTAGATGAGCCCCAGAGACAGATCCCCAGTGAGGACACCATTACCTAGACAGCCATTGGGAAAAGACCACTGTAACCACTTGATCCATTTCAATCTGACTTTGCTGCAGTTGGAACAAACTACTGGTTCGTCTGGCCAGAGGGGAACTGTCCTGGACTGAGCCTGAGCAAGGTTTTTTTCTCCGTTCTGTCACCTTCTGAGTTTTGGTTCCTTGACGTTGTCGCCTCTGGCTTGCTTAGTTGGGGACACTTAATTTCCAGCGATATCACCGACTTGATTGCACAGATACTATTTAAACTGAACTGAGCTGGACAATGACATCACTGAATTCAATAATGAAATGCCTTTAACTCAAAATTTTTCCTGTTTTGATATTGTGCAGTTGCTTTGACACAATTTGTATTGTTAAAAGCGCTATATAAATAAAGGTGGCTTGACTTGACTTCATTACTTTATTTAGTATTTATATATTCGAAGTCGTATGCTTAAAATAGGAATTAATTGCACCCATTTTTTGGATCACACACTTATCATGAGACAATGTATTTTCTTAATTTGTGTTCATACACCATTAAAATAAAAAAGGACATTTTGAGACTCCAAAAGGACACCAAATGAGTAAACAAATTACATTACAAGGAGGCCATATAATTCATAAATTTACACACACCAAAGCACGCGTGAAAAAAAGTAAATGTACAGTGCTAAGTATGTGTATAGTACAATAGAAAAAAATTTGTTGAAAGTTGGAGCAAGTTTTAATGCCGAAGAGCACTACACGAAGATGCCAAAAAAACTAAACCTAACACCTTCACCTGACTGCATTTACCTACTACAGTACATATACAGTATATGGTTTGTGTGTGCATCAATATAACAGTATGTGCTTACTGTACGTCCCCACAATAGTCTTTATCTTGATTGTAATCCTCATCCATCAAAACATTATTGGTGAGATGCTGTTTACTGTATCCAGCCAAGAAGTGTAGTTTGCACATTATCTGGCTTTAAAGCGATGTGACGCTCTGATGTTCCATTCAGTCTGTAATTCACACAGCGTAAAGCGTGAGGATTTGCACACTAATAATCCCAGAATATGACAGAGCTTGTTTTTTTTTTTTAAGTGAAATACACTCTGCAATGAATAATTCACTGAAAATGGAGCACAAGCCTCTATTTTTATCTGCCATCTTTGATGTAATGAGCCTAGTTTTCTTTCCATTAGCACTGTTTTGGACTGATATCTTGAATGTAGTCGCTTGGGCTGAAAACTTTCACAGAGTTTACCATCTTAAAATAATCTGATTGCAAACAGAAACAAAATTAGGTTAAAGGGTTAGAATAGGATTCTCTGACTACCAGGGTTACGGATACTCGTGCCATTATAGATAGGTGATAAACTCCAGACTTCCAAGATCATCTTTTTTGTTATTTATTTTTGTTGGAGGTAACCCTAAATTTACACATTCTATATTGATTACTTAAAGTCATTATTGGTCTGATAATGATTCATAGGCTAGTCTTATTATAACAAATGCTACAGTTAAGAACTATTGTACATGGCCTTCAGATATTCCAAAAGATGGCATAGATTAAATCATTAAGAGTCTGATGAACTGTTAAGGAGTAAGAAAAAACAATATAAATATAATAAAATGTTAATTTATATTGACTTCCCATTGCATGTTGAATTAGAACATTCTGTCACACTATAGCTTATAAGTGCTTAGATAATATAAAGTACATGTTATGTATATCCTATGTAAACAAGTAGTTGTTAACTATGTTATGTTATCTAGTATGAGTGACGAATGGAGCTTAAGCGTAGTTCAGGCAGACCATGGTATGACTGCATCATCAGCTGACACTCAGCTGATCGTAACTCCTCCCACTACAATTAATAAGATATATAAGATAATCCGTACTCACACTTGCCATAGTCTGTCGCACAGACATAGGCTTAGTCAGGCTTGAGTTCTGTCGCACAGACAAAAGCAGAGTCAGTTCAGTTCTGTCACACAGATACTCGCTTCTAGCTCGGCTCAAGATAGCTTCTAAAGGCTAAATCGTTGCACAGATACTCGCTTAACAGTCTTCTAGTTACAGTCACAAACACTCACTCAGGACATCTTCCAAACAGATTTAAAGGATGTTGACCATACAGTTTTCTCTTGAGATTGCGGTTGTGTTTTGAACACATGATTCGCCGCATCTACCAGTATAAGCTTGATTTGGAAGTGATTTAAGAACAATTCAGTCGAGATTGGCCCTCCCTGTATGGAGTTGTAGCCTACATCATTAAGAAGATCAAGCATCCTCAACATACATTGCTCAGCGTAAAAGAGCACACCCCCTTTGAGAAGTAACATTTTAAACAATATCTAAATGAACACAAAAACATTTTTCAAAATGTTGACAAGACTAAGTTTTATATAACATCTGTTTAACTTATAACATGAAAGTAAGGTTAATAATATAACTTAGAGAACAAAATTTTCAGTTTTACTCAAATTAGGGTGATGCAAAAATTAAAAACCCCAAAGCGAGGTTTGCCTGTTGATAGCTCAGAATCTGAACCCTTCAGAGCAAAGCCTGCCGCCAAATATAAAGTTCAGAACCTCAATAATATTCTGACACGAACGGAGTGGTCCAAACTGAAATTTCAGTTATGATATCAACCAACTTTGCATAGATGAAAGTACAAAAGACCATTTTACAAAAATAAATAAATAAGCAAACAAAACAATAAATAAACTATACATAGAGTCATTGACCTTTTGTTGTATGTTTAACTTATTACACGAATATTGCTAGGATTCAGAATTAAAATACATATATTTGTCTGCATATATTATCAGAGCTATATGGAGCCCTCAGGAGTTAGTAGAATATTATGGATTACAATATAAAACTGAATAGGAAAATACAAGATTCAAAGCTATCAGCAAAAAGCACAATGTTTCTTTTCACAATCTTTCACAATGATCCAAATTGCAGTTTCAATGCAGCTTCAAAGGGCTCTACACGATCCCAGCCGAGGAATACGGGTCTTATCTAGAGAAACAATCAGTCAGTTAAAAAAAAAAACAAAAAAAAAACACACATTCTCTCTCTCTCTCTCTCTATATATATATATATATATATATATATACATACTGACCAAAATTATAAACGCAACACTTTTGTTTTTGTCCCCATTTTTCATGAGCTGAACTCAAAGATCTAAGACTTTTTCTATGTACACAAAAGGCCTGTTTCTCCCAAATATTGTTCACAAATCTGTCTAAATCTGTGTTAGTGAGCACTTCCGCCTTTGCCAAGATAATCCATCCTCCTCACAGGTGTGGCATATCAAGATGTTGATTAGACAGCATGATTATTGCACGTGCGCCTTAGCCTGGCCACAATAAAAGGCCACTCTAAAATGTGCAGTTTTACTGTATTGGAGGGATCCTAAACCAGTCAGTATCTGGCGTGACCACCATTTGCCTCACGCAGTGCAACACATCTCCTTCACAAAGAGTTGATCGGGTTGTTGATTGTGACCTGTGGAATGTTGGTCCACTCCTCTTCAATGGCTGTGCGAAGTTACTGGATATTGGCAGGAGCTGGAACACGCAGTCGTATACGTCGATCTAGAGCATCCAAATCATGCTCAATGAGTTACATGTCCGGTGAGTATGCTGGCCATGCAAGAACTGGGATGTTTTCAGCTTCCAGGAATTGTATGCAGATCCTTGCAACATGGGGCCGTGCATTATCATGCTGCAACATGAGGTGATGGCCGTGGATGAATGGCACAACAATGGGCCTGACGATCTCGTCAGGTATCTCTGTGAATTCAAAATGCCATCAATACAATGCACCTGTGTTCGTTGTCCATAACATATGCCTGCCCATACCATAACCCCACCCAAAAACAACATGGGCCACTCGATCCACAACGTTGACATTGGCAAACCGCTCCAATACGCCATACACGCTGTCTGCCATCTGCCCTGTACAGTAAAAAACAGGATTCATCTGTGAAGAGAACACCTCTCCAAAGTGCCAGATGCCATCGAATGTGAGCATTTGCCCACTCAAGTTGGTTACAACGACAAATTGCAGTCAGGTCGAGACCCCGATGAGGACAACGAGCATGCAGATCAGCTTCCCTGAGACGTTTCTGACAGTTTGTGCAGAAATTCTTTGGTTGTGCAAACTGATTGTTGCAGCAGCTGTCCAGGTGGCTGGTCTCAGACGATATTGGAGGTGAAGATGCTGGATGTGGAGGTCCTGGGCTGGTGTGGTCACATGTGGTCTGCGGTTGTGAGGCCGGTTGGATGTATTTCCAAATTCTCTGAAACGCCTTTTAAGTCAGCTTATGGTAGAGAAATGAACATTCAATTCACAGGCAACAGCTCTGGAGGACATTCCTGCAGTCAGCATGTCAATTGCATGATCCCTCAAAACTTGCGACATCTGTGGCATTGTGCTGTGTGATAAAACTGCATATTTTAGAGTGGCCTTTTATTGTGGCCAGCCTAAAGCACACCTGTGCAATAATCATGCTGTCTAATCAGCATCTTGATATGCCACACCTGTGAGGTGGATGGATTATCTTGGTAAAGGATAGAAGTGTTTACTAACACAGATTTAGACAGATTTGAGAGCAATATTTGAGAGAAATAGGCCTTGTGTACATAGAAAAGGTCTTAGATATTAGAGTTCAGCTCATGAAAAATGGGGGCAAAAACAAAAGTGTTGTGTTTATAGTTTTGGTGAGTGTGTATATATATATATATATATATACATACATACAGTATCTCATAGAAGTGAGTACACCCCTCACATATTTGTAAACATTTTATTGTATATTTTCATGTGACAATACTGATGAAATTACACTTTGCAACAATGTAAAGGTCTAACCCACTGGCCACAAAAGTGAGTACACCCATAAGTGAAAATGTCCAAATTGGGCCCAAAGTGTCAATATTTTGTGTGGCCATCGTTATTTTTCCACACTGCCTCAACCCTCTTGGGCATGGAGTTCACCAGAGCTCACCAGAGCTTCACAGGTTGCCACTGGGGTCTCTTCCAGTCCTCCATGATGACATCACGGAGCTGGTCAATATTATAGACCTTGCGCTCCTCCACCTTCCGTTTGAGGAAGCCCTACAGATCACCTTTACCCTCAGCTTCTTTAGCAAGGCAGTGGTCATCTTGGAAGAGTGTTTAGGGTCATTACCATGTTGGAAAACAGCCCTGAGGCCCAGTCTCCGAAGGGAGGGGATCATGCTCTGCTTCAGTATGTCACAGTACATGTTGGAATTCATGGTTCCCTCAATGAACTGTAGCTCCCCAGGGCTGGCAGCACGTATGCAGCCCCAGACCATGACACGCCCACAACTATGCTTGACTGTAGGCAAGACACACTTGACTTTGTACTCCTCACCTGGTTGCCGCCACACACGCTTTAAACTATCTGAACTAAATAAGTTTATCTTGGTCTCATCAGACCACAGGACATGGTTCCAGTAATCCATGTCCTTAGTCTGCTTGTCTTCAGTAAACTGTTTGCAGGGTTTCTTGTGCATTATCTTTAGAAGAGGCTTCCTTCTTGGACAACAGCCATGCAGTCCAATTAGATGCAGCGTGGCCCCCCAGACAGGCAGACCCCCCACCCCTTTCAACCTCTGCAGCAATGCTGGCAGCACTCATACGTCTATTTCCCAAACACAACCTCTGAATATGACGCTGAACACGTGCACTCAACTTCTTTGGTCGACCATGGCGAGGCCTGTTCTGAGTGGAACCTATCCTGTTAACTGCAGTTAAACTGCAACGGTCTTGGCCACCATGCAGCAGCTCAGTTTCAGGGTCTTGGCAATCTTCTTATAGCCTACACGATCTTTATGTAGAGCATCAATTAATTTTTTTTAGATACTCAGAGAGTTCTTTGCCATGAGGTGCCATGTTGAATTTCCAGTGTCCAGTATGAGAGAGTGAGAGCGATAAAACCAAATTTAACACACCTGCTCCCCATTCACACCTGAGACCTTGTAAAACTAACGAGTCACATGACACAGGGGAGAGAAAATGGCTAATTGGCCTCAATTTGGACATTTTCATTAGGGGTGTACTAATTTTGTTGCCAGCGGTTTAGACATTAATGGCTGTGTGTTGAGATATTTTGAGGGGACAGCAAATTTACATTTCTTCAGCTTTGTCACATGAAAATATATAATACAATATACAATATTTACAAAAATGTGAGAGGGGTACTCACTACTGTGAGACACTGTATGTATGTATATATTAGTGGTGGGTCATATCGGCGTTAACGCTTGCGTTAACGTGAGATTCTTATCGGCGATAAAAAATATCGCCGCTAATCTATTCTCAAAGTTGGGTTGGGAGCTGGGTCTATACTACGCAAGCTATGATGACTTTCACCCTGATATTTTAGCCGGATGTATACCTAGCCGAATTTGCACTGTAGGGGTAGAACGAGTCTTCGAACTAGAGGCTCGCAGTCCGTGATGGACAGATTGTTAACGGCTGGTCTATGGTAATACAATCGGCAGACATCCAAACGCCACCTATCATTCATCAACCTCAAATATGGCTTTTCATCTGAAAGATGTATGTAGTAGCAACTTTACATGGCCGCTCAATATGATGTTAACCTAGAGAAATGTGCGCTATTGAAGTGTTTGTGTGGAAGCGCTTTGCTGCAAGGACAGGCTCCGGTGCTCACTTGCTCTTAAAATCTCCGTCATTTTGGTCATACAGATAAAAGTAGCCTAATACATCTTTCGAATCTGTAAAGACTCTACGCTTATTTGTGTGCACTCAGAATAACAACGAAACGTTGCGCTTTTAAGCAAACAGGATGCGCTTTTAGGTCTCATGTGAACTTGAGCGAGAAACTTAGAAACTCCGTCTTTGAAAAATATATCTATAGAGAGTGAAATGTCAAAAAATAAAAATAGAACACGTGTGTGTTAGCATGGATGATTTATATGAAATTTAATCTGTGCAACACTGTGCATAATAAGATGGCTTTCAGTTCAATATAATAACAAAAAACGACATTTTGGGCTTACTTACTTTTAGTCATTATTTGGGTTGCACACATATTCTGAATGCCTTCGGCAGAATTCAAATGAGCCATTTTAATATAGATTAAATTAATCTATGCCCACCTCTAATATATATATATATATATATATATATATATATATATATATATACATAGTCAATATATTTGCAAATATGAGACAAAAGTACAGAATTATATATTTTATTATTAGTTGTTTCAACACACGTTTTACCAAATAAAAGGACAGCACTTTATAGTTCATCCCACTATTTGATGTGAGCATATGTATTGGGACAGCTGGACTAAACGGTTTATAAAGTTTTAAGAAACAACATTTTTCTTAAACTAACACATCGTATCGCTTCAAAAGTCCTTTATTAACCCCCCTGGAGCCGTGTGGAGTAGTTTTGTGATGGATGGATACTTTTTTTTTTCGGATTCAGAAACAGGGGCACCATTTACTGCAATTATACGGATTGGAACAGACAGGACAATGTGGAATATAACTACAAATGTTTGTCTGAAAGAGGAATATCTGACACACATAGGATGCCTTGAGGGTGAGTAAATCTTTGGCTAATTTTCGTTTTTGGGTGAACTATCCCTTTAAGGCAGATGTAAAAGATTAAAAGCATTTTCCCTTGTGTACAATCACAGCTGTAAGTGCGACCCATAGACATCACCACATCTTATCCTTTGAAATACTTTTCTCAGCCTTTAATTGCTTGTTTTGGAGAGTTTCAGCCTTTTAGTTTCCTCTTCATCTGGTGAAAATCTGGAGATTGATTTTGGTTTTACTTATGCAATGTGAAGCACTTTTTGATGTACAGTGGGGCAATGCAAGACTCATAATGCAAAAGCAATGGATATAACTTTTACTACACATTCCTTGCTTTTAATATCTGAAGGCAACTGTTCCAATACTCACATCAGATAGTGGGATGAACTCTTAAACTGCTGATCTTCTCAGCTGGTAAAACATCTATGTGTTGAAACACCCAATAATAAAATGTTACATTCTTTAGTTTTTTCTAATATTCATCTTTTAAATACAGTATATTGACAGATTTCTCGACTCCACAGCAAACAGAGCAATTTTGTCTTTACTGTTCCAATACTTATATAAGGCACTCTATATATATATATATATATATATATATATATATACTGTATATATATCCACACTTTTCTTTTTACCAAAAATGCTTGTCTCTGCGCAATACATAATCCCATTGCAAATGTCACGCACGGTTAGTTCTTCATCTGTGTACACAAAAAGGTTCAAAAAGGTACATTAGAGTGAACAAAACTCCATCTTATTTTCTCCTCCAACTTCAACATTTTCCTGACATCGTTGTTTTACCTTTTTTTGTAAAGGGCGTTTAACTTTCGTTGCATGTTCGCTTTGTAAACAGTGGGCCGGTACTTTCAGCTACATCATAGGTGACCTTTCCAATGTGATTATATAATGAGCAGGGCTCTAGACTAACTTTTTGCACTGGGTGCACTGGTGCGCCTAACTTTTTTTCTTAGGTGCACCGGCACAAAAGTTAGGTGCACCCAAATTTTCATATAGGCAATATTGACTAGTAAACGATTAACTAACAATCTGGTCAACATAAAGTTCTTTATTTGAAGCACAATTCTACAAGAAAGTTAACTTACTGAAAAAAGTGATGGTGCTTAAAGTGCTTCACTGAGCTAATATTTAAACTTAAAAACATCTCAAGATAAATAAAATCTAAATTAAGTGTTTTAAGGGCTTCAAACTGAACATCTCATGGCTCAATGTATTATGGACTATCCTCTATTGCAGTCACATGCCTCTCGGATGGACAACTCCTGTAGTTTGTCCTTCTTGATCTTTGGCCTCGGCTAAACCAGCTGCCACACTCTCTCTAGCATCAACATCTTCCAGACTTGCCCCCTCTACACTGAGTCTTATCAGATCTTCCACCGTGTCTGAATGAAAATGCTCTAGTGCAGTGCTTCTCAAACCCTCCCATTAAACCTATTAAAATATCCTTCAAAATATACCACACCACAGACAACATTCTTCTAATATTGTTATGACTTTTCTGACTTCGAGAACCATTGTAGGGCTCCAGACTAGCATTTAAGGACACCAGCACCAGTGCCTTTAAGTTCTACAGAAGGTGGCACCAGCACCTGACAGTAAAGCACTCACCCTAATCACACATGTACATCTTGTACACACATGTACAAGACGTCTTACAGATATACTTGTGCTCTCTGGGTAGTTGAGATGCAGTTCAAAATTAACTTTTATCAATGTAATTCATAATGTCTAAATAGAATTTAATAAATACAATATATATATATATATATGTATATATATATATTAGGGAGTGCAAATGGCTGATAAGCCTATAAGTACTTCTCTGCAGCCATCTAATAGTGGTAATTTAATGTATTTTTTATTTTTAAATAAGTGGTTGCTTTCCTACATTATGAAACGTTTAGTTTTATAAATGGAAAAACCTATGAAGGATGAACAAATAATGTCATCACATTAAAAATAACTTTAAAATTCGGTAATACTTAAAGTTTGAAGTGCTGGGAAAAGTTGTGTGAAGCATTTAAAACACTTTAAGACATTCGACCATTTCTGTCACAAGTTGTTCCTGTAACGTTAGTTATATTAAATTAATGGTGAATGGTGGAGATTTGTGTTTATTGAATAACGTTTCTCCTGTTTTCCACATCAGTGGAGTTTGTTCTGATATCTGTAGCTTTAACATAATTATGTGCCGAATTTGAATGCTTCTCACAAGATCTGACAGAAATGTTATGGATTCTGCGGCTAATTCTACTACTTTCTTCACTGTATCTCCCAGCGCTGTGTATAACGGTGTCGCGTGATCGAGCAGCCGCCGGTCCGAGCAGATAACGGTCTGTAGCCCAAACGAGTAGCGCGGATTTGTTCCGCTTTCGGTTCGCTTTGTCCAATGTAGCTCTTGTAAATCGTGCATGAAGAGAAAGCAAAGCTGTTCATTCAATTTTTTGAACTGAGATACAACCTTTCTTTGACTGAATGCGCATTGCGATGACGTCACAAGACGCGTCTAAGAGCAAAATCTGCAGCAATTTGGAAAATAGCTGAGTTTGCATGATTTTGCGATAAATTCAGCAATCGCAGAATCCTGGAGGGACTGTCAGACACTCACTGAACAGATCAGATTCAGAGAAAGAGCTGCGTGCATCTCTACTACTCACCTCTCTCTGACTGCAGCAGCACACGCATCTTCAAACGCACACACACATACAGGAATATCTGGACCACGGCCAATCAGAGGGGGTCCGCCCTTCACTATCTCTGATTGGTTTAGACCACGATATGAGCCTAACGTGTCTGTTGTCGAACAGCAGAGACTTTCTGAGTCGCGGAGACTTTTGTTTTCCTCGAATGGCTGGACGCACCAGTGCGACTCAAAGTTTTTTTAGTCGCACCCTGAGAGTTAATCGCGTGCACCAAATTGGTCGCACTCTAGAGCCCTGAATGAGTGAAGTCGTGGACGCAGAGCTAGTGCAAAATAAGCATTTGTGGTTAAACAATATATACATTTTATTGTGTTTTTGTTTTTAGGAAATAACAAATCGTTTCGCTACATAAGACGCCTATTCCTCAGCTGGGATCGTGTAAAGCTGCATTGAAACTGAGATTTGGACCTTCATCCCATTGGCTCCCATTGATGTCCAATATGTGGAGATAAATCTTGGAATATTTTCTTCAAAAACTTTAATAAAATGTTGACTGAAATAAAGATACGAACATCTTGGATGACATGGGGGGTGAGTACATTATCAGAAAATGTTTCTTCTGAAAGTAAACTAATCATTTAAGTTGAAAATATTTAATTCAAAATTTTGATTTAACTGTTCTATGTTCTTCATATATGTTAAATGTAATTCTGCTGTATTTATTCAGAAACCAGAATGTAACATTTACATTTTAAATTACATTTGTACAGGCTTTGTATTTTGTCTTCCAAATAAAACTGTTAATTTACCATCTTGAACATGCTTCACACCTTTTGATTGTAATAATTAGTAAAATAAGAATTTCTCCTTTTCTCTGTTCATTTAGAGCTTTAATTGTAAGAATCTAAGAATTTCTTTTAAAATAAGGGTTTTAGACTGTAAAAAAAATAGTGTAAAAATGGTCAAATGAATAAAGTGAATACGGTCGTGCAAAAAGTCATGGTCTAATGGTAGAGTCGGACTCAGAATCGAAAGGTTGCGAGTTCGAATCTCGGTCCGGCAGGGATTCTCGGTGGGGGGAGTGAATGTACAGCGCTCTCTCCACCTTCGATATCACAACAAGGTGCCCTTGAGCAAGGCACCGAAGCCCCAACTGCTCCCCGGATGGCGCAGCATAAATGGCTGCCCACTGCTCCGGATGTGTGTTTATGGTGTGTGTGTGTTTGTGTTCACTGCTGTGTGTGTGCACTTGGATGGGTAAATGTAGAGCACGAATTCCGAGTATGGGTCACCATACTTGGCTGTATGTCACTTTCACAAATTACTGGCAAACAAAAAACATAAAAATAATATAAAATATGGTAAACGAAACACGGAATAATCTGTAAAATATGGGCTTTACACTGTTAAAAAATAAAACACAAAAATCAGTAAAAAAGCGGTCAAATGACTGGAAGCTACGGTTTCCTAACAAAAGCCATACAATTTAAGTAAAATATCATAATTTAAACAAGCAATATATTTTTAAGTTGTTTTTTTTCTGTAAAACTTTTAATGAAAATGTCTGTAAAATTATTGTTTTTGCACTTTATTTCAAAACAGATATTTTACGCTTTTAATTTGGCAGCTGTAGCTGATAGTCATTTTACCTTTTTTTTGCATTGTAGGCAAAAAATAATTATGCCGAACCCAAACCCCCCAACCCAAACAGGAAACCTAATAAAAATATTATGCATGCTCAGTGTGTTCACCTACAATTTGAAACACATAAACCTTTTCATTTTTAAATGAATCTCTACATGAACAAGTAACATTCTCACTTAACAATTAGTTAAAATAGAATGAGCAATTATATTATAGTAAGTCAATTCTCAAATAATGCTATGATTATTTTTTTTCTACCCACTTAAATTATAGAAGTACTTGCAGTGTCCAATCTATACAGACTGTGTCTGTTCCCCAAATAGTGAGGTCAAAATATACATTTAATGCAGGATCTAGAAAAAATCTGATCGTGATTAAACCCAATTTCTTTTTTAAAGCTTGGGCTCCTAAACATTAGGTCACTCACACCCAAAGCACGTGTTGTAAATGAAATGATCACAGATAATAGATTTGATGTACACTGTCTGACTGAAACCTGGCTTAAACCAAATAATTATTTTTGACTAAATTAATCTACTCCACCAAGCTACTGTTATAAGCATGAGCCTCGTCAGACTGGTCGTGGCGGCGGTGTCGGAACAATAAATAGTGATATTCTCAATGTCACTCAGAAAACAGGATACAGTTTTAACTCATTCGAAATGCTTATGCGTAGTTTGTTACAAAATAAATCTGTCCTATCTCTTGCTCTGGCTAATGTGTATAGACCGCCAGGGCCATATACAGATTTTCTAAAAGAATTTGCAGATTTCCTCTCAGACCTATTGTTTAATGTTGATAAAGCGCTAATTGTCCGAGATTTTAACATTCACGTTGATAGTACAAATGATGCATTAGGACTTGTGTTTACTGACCTAATAAACTCTTTTGGAGTCAAGCAAAACGTCACCGGGCCCACGCATCGTTTTAATCATACGCTAGATTTAATTATATCACATGGAATTGATCTTACAGATATAGATATCGTACCTCAAAGTTATGATGTTACTGACCATCGTGTATCGTGCATGCTGCATATTACTGATATTAACTATACGGCTCCGCTTAATTGTCCAGGAAGAACAATATCACCTGCCACATTTATCTCAACTGCTATGTGTGCCCATAAATACAAATGAACTAGACAAAATTACTAGCAACGTTGGCACTATCTTCTCTAATATGTTAGAAACTGTTGCCCCTATCGAAATTAAAACAGGTTAGAAAAAAACGTGCTGCGCCATGGTACAAGAGTTATACCCATTCTCTCAAGAAAGAAACTCGTAATCTTCATCGCAAGTGGAGAAAAACTAACTTGGAAATCTTTAGAATTGCATGGAAAACAGTATGTCCAGTAAGACAGGCTCTAAAAGCTGCCAGGACCGAGCATATATGCAAACTCATACATAATAACCAAAACAATCCAAGGTTTTTATTTAACACAGTGGCTAGATTAACAAACCAGACGTCACCCGATCTAAATATTCCCTCACAGTATAAAAGTAATGACTTTATACATTTCTTGACTGATAATTAGATAACATCAGAAATACAATAACAAATGTAGATTCTACAGTGTCTAGTACTTCAGCTTCATTCATCGCACCCAAAGAAAAACTGCAGTGCTTTACAGGACAGGATGAGCTAAATAAACGTATCACTGCATCTAAACCAACAACATATTTATTAGATCCTGTACCCACTAAATTATCAAAAGAGTTGTTACCTGTAGCAGAAGAACCGCTTCTCAATATTATCATCGTTATCTTTAGGTCACATCCCAAAACCATTCAAGCTGGCGGTTAGTAAGCCTCTTATTAAGAAACCAAAACTAGATCCTGGTGAACTGGCAAATTACAGTTCACAGTTCAAATTACAGTTCAGTGGCAAATTAAATATTCGGTTTATGTCTAATTTTGTTTTTAAGTTGCCTCTGCTCAATTGTGCTCCTTCTTGCAAAAAATTATATCTATGAAGAATTTCAGATTTTAGGCCCCACCGTAGCACAGAAACTGCACTTTTTAAAATTAGTGATCGACCGATATTGATTTTTATAACCGATACCGATAATTTATACGCTTTATGTACCGATAACCTGTTATAAAGTAAATAAATAACAGAGTGAAGTAGGCTTGCCGCACGACGGTTATACTGGTGTTAAGCCGCAACACTGTTACATCACTTGCTCACCATGGCACCGTCCCCCCCCGTCCTTTAGATTGTTTTTATAGTAATAAAAATAAATTCGTTCAGATAGAGGACACTAAAATTAACTGAACGCGGCTGCTAAATGCAACGCACCGAACAAACGAGAGTCTTGCATCACAGCAGTCTAGGTCTGCATTGCCACGGCTGTCCCGACCAGATTTCTTACTCCGCGGGATTTCTTACTCCGCTGTCCTTGAAGGACGTGCAATTCTCTTTCCTTTTTTTTTGTATTATGCTTATCCTATCATTTTAAATGACAGACTGTGTCGAATTTATTTATTTATTCTCTGCTGCACTTTTCACTGTGTTAATAGCAAGATGTTAAATGGATTTAGTGTTTTGACAAGACTAATAAAATAGCTATTAGGCTAAACCTACATTTTTTTCCTATTGTGTTGTAGGCTGAATGTTAGCATAAACAAATTATATCCTGACAAAACAAATTATAATAGGGATTACAATTTTTGTATAACTTTTTTCCTCTCTGTGAATCTTTATTCCGTGTTGGCAGCAAAATGTTATTGACATTTATCAGTCAATAAATTCAAGACTCTTGACAAGACAAAAATAAAATAAATACACTTTTGTGCAGACTAAACTTTTATTTGTTATCCATACCTCTCTTTCTTTCAGCAGAAATGTGAACAAACAGAATATTTTGCGGGAGCGGGTGCGTGCGGAATACAACCTAAAATAGTCCCGCGCAGACCTCTACATCACAGATCAGATTTAATTTATCACGTGAAGAGAGATGACTGACAAGAAGAGTGAGGTGACACAGACAAGAAGAGTGAGGTGACAGACAACACGATGTGGAAGAGTTTCAAAACGAAATGTAAAAGCGCCCGTTTTGACTTCTGAGTCTGACATTAATCTTAGTCTGGGAGAAAACTCACCGAGATCTACCAAGTGAAAAGTAAATAAATGATAAAATACACATTAAATAAATTATTAAAAAGGCTTGTTGTGATGTATCTTTATGTTGCATTAATTTAATAATGATAAATAAAATAGTATTTTATTATTATTCACTATTCACGTCACTGTATTCAACTATATACTGAGCTGTATTCAAGCAGAAATATGATGTTATAGTGACGGAGAGCCATACACGGTTCATTTGCGCATCATTTATAACGGACATAACGCGCGCCTAATGCACGATCATGTCACTGTAATCAGCTTTACCTTGATTACAAAACTTGCCCATCCAAACTTGTGTGTACTAGTGTGACACTGGCTTCTTTTATCCAGCGAGAGCAGTAGTTTGTGTATCATGTTCTCATACAGCGGCTTTGAGCCGCCGTTCAGTCTGTATTCACAGCGCCATGAGAACCGTATTTCTCCTCCTAAACACAGAATACTAGAGAGGTGAATACGATCTATTACCCCTGATCTAAGTGATAATGTTTAAAAAAAACATTCGTTTCTCATTTATTTGGTTCCACAGTATTTGCTGTTTTTTATTTTAAACACTGCTTGACGCCGAATTGCTGCTGATATTAAAGTCAAAGTAAAACGCGCACGGCGCTTACAGGCTTATTTAAAACCTAAGGAAAAGACGGAAAACTCAAACAAAATATCAACTTCATTTTAAACTACAGTTTTAGGTTTATAAGCTGTTTAATAGGCTAAAGAGTGAATAATAATTCACTGGATAATGTTAATTCACTGAATAATTCTCTGGAATATTGAAATAAGCTATAACAAACAAAACATTGTATTTTATTGCATTTCTCAACTGGCATGTTTTATCAGAATTATTCAAATGTTTTTGTCATTCTAGATTATGAAATAACTGCTGACAGCGCGGTTTATCTATTTACACAGAACTATACTCAAACTGCAATCGCTTGTGGAGAAAATAAATAATTAATTTCGATAGAGATGTATTTATTTAGATGTTTATTGGCGAAATAATGGTTCTATAGTAAATGTTAATATAATTCAGCGTGTTTCAAACAAGTTAATCTTGTATAAAGTTACATGCGGTGGTCGTGCTGGAGCATTTCCTGAGTGACCACTGCTCCAAGTGTGTGTGTACTTGGATGGGTCAAATGCAGAGAACAAAATTTCACTGCTGGTTATACTCTGTATAATTATGTATGTAAAAAAATAAAAAAATATCATTTTTTTTTGTTTTGTTTTTTTACAAAACCGATAACCGATTATGGTAAAATGCTTAAATATCGGGAAAAATATCGGTAAACCGATATATCGGTCGATCTCTAGTTAAAATTACAAATTACTTGCTTCTTGCGTCAGACCAAGGCTGCATCTCATTGCTAGTATTACTTGATCTTAGTGCTGCGTTTGACACTATAGATCATGACATACTCATAGATTGATTACAAAACTATACAGGTATACAAGGGCATGCTTTAAGATGGTTTAGATCCTACTAGGGATGATAATTTTAACCGTTTAACCGCTAACCGACCGATAAGATTTTTAACCGATTAATACAATCAGTTAAACGGCTTGAAGTCACTTATTTATTTATTTTCAGTAATTTATCAAAATATATAAAAAAGGTTTTCTGCATGGTTAAAATAAGCTATACGCGAATAAAAAACATGTTTTTTAGAGCGAGCAAGAGAGAGAAAAAAACTATTTGCCTATAAGTCGCATTTTATTATTTCATTCAGAAATAGGCAGACGCGATTTACAAACATTATAATAAACACTGTAAGCATAGCTAGGCTATTTTAGTTTCCCTCACTCCACAACAAATCCTTTCAATTTCAGAAGCTATAGCTATTACAGTGTTCCTGTGTGGCTCAAGTGGTAGAGCATTGCGTCAGTAGCGCAAAAGGTTGTGGATTCGATTCCCAGGGAACACACATGAAAATGTATAACCTGAATGCAATTGTAAGTCGCTTTGGATAAAAGCGTCTGCTAAATGCATAAATGTAAATGTATTAATGACCAACAACAACAAATTAATTTAGGCTAAAACGAAAGTGAAACCAATGTTGGGTCTCTCGTTCAAATGTTCCCGTATTCGCGATGTATTTGAATGCCAAAATATTATTTACCTTTTATGTACGCCTACTTCACTCGTGTTACAATATTTATGTAAAACTAAATGTTTTGCATAACTTCCCGGAGGTACGGTGATAACGCTTAACAGCACAGATTTTACTACATATTTAAACGGAGCAGTGTGTTTTTTCCATATGTTTAACTGGTTGTTTTTTATAATGATAAATGAACAGGCTGCAGTGTCAAGGTAGAATGCTTAAATGTGAGCGCATGCGGCGCTGGAGCAATCACTTGATTTTTTTCCCCCCTTCTAACAGTGGAAGCAACTACTCCTCTTAGTCACGAAGATAATCGGAATTGTAAAAGGTGTGTTTTTATTTGTGTACATTCACAATTAAAACAAATCTTAGCTTTTTTTACAATAAGCCAAACAAATAGGATGCAGCTTTCTGTCGTCTGCTTTAATTTCACGCAGCACAAAAATGAACAAACTCTGGATACTCTAAAAAACACTGGGTTAAAAACAACCCAATCTGGGTTGACAGAACAAATTTGGGGTTAATTTTACCCAGTACATTGGGTTGTTTATTTAACCCATCATAAAGGGTCGATTTAACTCAGCTAATGGGTTCATTTGTTTGTATTATAATATTATTATTATTTTTTTTTTTTTACTTTTTGCATGAAATTATGTTTACATATTAACTTAAATCCTCAAAACCTTTGTAAAATCCTCCAGAACCACTGGTTTACGAGATAACTTCCTTTATTTCTCATTTGCTCGTTTTTATGTAAGCTATACACATTGCCTATTTAATCTCGTTTAACTCTTCACCTTGGCTTAGTAAACCTGCAGGATAGCCATGGCGTGCAGGGCAGAGGCTGCCTGGCCCGCAACACTATAAGCTTTGGCCGCGAGGGCGGCTGTCAGGTTACAGGCTTTGGATGGGAGACGCAGACGGTTTCTTCAAGTGGCGGCGTTTCACGGGCACAGGTGCACCACGACCGCTCTCTCCACCTGGGGAATGCCTGCGTACCCCCTGGCAGCCCCGCCTTCAAGGGTAGTAAGGACGGAAGAGACGGACGAGCGGCTTCTGGCCGTGAAAGGGGCCATCCACGACTTCGTCAGCTCCTCATGAACCTCCGGGAAAAAAGGCACCGGAGCAGAGCGCGGTTGTGAGCCGCGCCCCGCTCAGAGAAACCAATCATCCAGCCGCGAGGGCTCGGGACTGGGCGGTCTGTTGACCTCCAGCCCGATACTCATGGCTGCCCGGGCAAGCATGACCATCAACTCTGGGTCCGGTGTGGCGGTGGTGACAACACCGACCTTCATCATGAGAGGCGTGAACCCATCCCCGATGCTGTGATCAACATCCTATTCACGGATGGCACACGAATAAAATGCTGGGCGAACCAGACAGGAAGTTCGCTCTTACTGTCACCCTCAGATCTCCCAGAGCGCCAGTTCTCTGCTCGAGCCAGAGAACCAAACATGCCAATCCTTTCAGAAAGGAAAGGCGACAGGCGCATGAGTCATCCGACACTGAAGACAACGATCTTTGCTGTTTAATAATTTGCTCTTTTGGTTGAAGTGCCCAGGGAATCGCTGATGAAAGGGGCTCCGCTGATAACCAGGAACAAATAAGAGATGAAAGGCTTGTGGAGATCAGCACACTTCTCATCCACTCGGCTCGAGCAAAAATATAATGTGGATGCACCTGTTGCCCTTTTATACCCGTATGCACGGAGAGTGGCTCAGGTATGCAAAATCCACTAGCCAATTTCATTGGCGTCTTCTCTTAGAAGTCAGAGATGATTGGGGCTTCCAGGTAAATCCCCTATGTCGTCACGACATAACTCGTAGTGACCGACAGATAGGGAACCAGGAACACTTCCCATAACACCCAATGTACTTTTTACATCGTAAGAAGAATTGCACCTATGCTAATATTTTATACTGTTTTATTATTATTCCGAGGTTACTGTAACTTCCAAGATCCAGTCTGTATCCATACCAGGCGGTCACTGCAGTCCCAAGTTTTTCTTATCAATTTCTGTCACCGATGGGGTTTTGGTTCCTTGCCATAGTCGCCTTTGGCTTGCTTAGTTGGGGATGCTTAATTTCTGGCAATACTGCCAACTTGATTGCACAGATACTATTTAAAGAGAACTAAATAGAGCCCTGCACGGGCCTAAAATATAGGCCCTAGCCCGGCCCTGGCCCGAGACGCTCAGGCCCTAGTCCGGCCCTGGCCCGACAGCTAATCAGAGTTACCAGCCTGAGCCCGACCCGAGCCTGTAACAGCTTATACTATACTGTTTCAGCAATTAGAATACTTTAGTTTTGTATGAAATGGCAAAGTGATTGTATTGCGTTTAGTTATTTTATTAAGGTAATTTAGAAAAACATTTGGATCATTTTTTTATTTGTTAAATGTAAGTTTTTGTTTTTTATATAGCTAACGACGAGCGGCCAGCTGATCGTAGCCTGTTTGATAAATTTAGACACGATAAATATATTTGTAGAAAGCTTTAACTTAGTACTTAACGAAATAAAGCATATAAAACAAAAACTCTTTCATTATAATCATAATCCGTACAGATGTACTTCTTAAAGGTGCGTCTAATGAGGAGATGTCAAGTCAGGATCTGCAACTTCATCCTTGCGACACCGACTTAGAAAACACTAGTTTATTAATGTTAATATATAATTAATATAAAATTTCCCCCGAACACATTCATGCCGACCCAAGACCAACAGCGATATCACTTTAAGCTCTCTGACGCGCGCTCTCTGATGCGCGCTGTCTCTACTATACACACATACACACGCTACACTTTTATTATAGGCCTCAAACATAACTACCACCACCGACAATCATCCCCACAAATATCAATACAGACAAAACTCTTCCAAAATGCAGCTTTTCCTGAAGCATTGGGAACTTTTAGTAACTCCCCATGCTCCAACTTCTCCCTGATGCTCTGCATGGTCAACTATCACCTGTATGCTAATGTGTGCGTATATGCGTTGCGTACTTGCCTATTGCATAGGCGATGTATAATATAATTATTATAACAATATTTCATACAGTACATTTGTGGTCTGTGTTAAATAAAATAAAACACGACGTTTATTCAGTTAGCACACTTTATTGCATCCACTCCAAACGTTCTTCCTGTTCCTTCACAACCCCCCCCCTCTCACAGCGCGCGCTCGCCTTTGAACCAGCGCATGCGCTAACCACACTTTTAGCCCAAAATAACCTTATTTCAAGCGAACAGAGGAGGGAGGAAATAACATGTTGACAGTCTGCGTGTATTTGGGCACAATAAAAAGGAGAGAAGCTAAATGAGACTGAGCTCGAGCTGAGCCCGATTTGTAAAAACAAAAATGGCGAACCGGCCTGAATGGACTCAGCGTGTCAGGTCCCGTCGGGTTCCGACGGGCTTGCGGGGCTCTAGAACTGAACTGAGCTGGATGACTTCACTGAATCAACAAATCACAAATTAACAATGAATCAAGAACTTACTAATTGAAAAACTGTCCAAAAACTGTCCAATTGTCACCAGAGGTCGCCCTTCCATCATATTGACTCTCACACTACACAGAATATTACACTTACACAGGATTTCAGTTCCCACAATCCATTTCACTCTGATTACGCATCTGTTTGCATGATTAAAAAATGTATTTGAAACACGTTCATATTTTAAAGAATGCAGTTAGGCTAATATTTACATCTTTACTGATTTATCTCATCCACGTACGACCCACCTGCAATTAATTAGAATACATATATAGGACATTACCTTCAGGAGGAAGAGTATAGCGAGCATACTCTGGGAAATAATCTTCAAGTTTGGATTTTCCTGCCAGTATCTTTTCTGCCAGCATATCCTGTTTGTTCAGGAATAAGATCACTGAGATGGTCCTTAAAAACCTGTATGAAAACACACAAAGTGAGACATGCCTTTATATTTCTATATCAGCTAACATTTCTTTTTTAAAGATGTCTAGCTACAGCTTTCAGCCATTCTTGAGATGCCACTTTAAATGGATAGTTCACCCAAAAATGAAAATTACGCCATTATTTACCCTCAAGCCACCCTAGGTGTATATGACTTTTTTATTTCAGACAAATACAGTCAGAGTTATATTTAAAAAAAATGTCCTGGCTCTTCCAAGCTTTATAATCGCAGGGAATGGCTGTTGAGTTTCAATAGTCAAATAAAAGTCCAATAAACTGCGTCCATCATAAAAAGTCCTGCACACGGCTCTGAGGGGTTTTTCTTGACTGTGAAAATAACTAAAACTACTGTCATTTTTGATCGTACAGATAAGAATAAGGTATCGTTTGAAACTGCAAAGGGTCCACTTTTATATGTGTATAATCACAATAACAACAAAGCAATGTGTTTTTTTTATATAAAGAAAACCAACAGGGTGCTGTAGAACCTGAGTGAACAGACCAACATAACCATATAATCTCACATATCAAAGGAACACGAGAAGATTCTTTTCTTGGACATGTGAGAGTCATAAAATTAACCAACTCCAGTAATGACGCCACTCCGTCTGGAGGACACCTTGCTTATATCTGCACAAGACACAGGAAGGGAGAGATTTATAGAGCCACATTCTGGAGCTGCAGGCACTGATATCGCAATAACTGACCCTTTCTCACCAGATCCACTTAGCAACAGATATTCAGTGTTTTTCCCGACTAACTGCGGCATAAATAAACACAGAAGAAACAAACTTCTTATTTGGAGATAGGACAGCGACCACACTCCGAGGATCTCGTGACCATTTAATGCATAATTCAATGATTTTTATCAACAAAGGAAGACTGTTTTATGATGAGACATCCGAGATTGAAGCTCTACAGATAGACACTCAAAGTGACTTCCTGACCCCCGGAAAGCCCCTTTCGTCATCTGGCATTCCATAGGAGCGCACCTTTTTCTATTCTTTGACAGAACAAAGAAACTTAAACTGGCATAGAGAACTTCCAAGAAAAGATATTTGTTTATTTGCTGCTATTAAAGCAATATACTCAAGAGACAATTTATATTAAGATTGTATTTTATGTCTTCTATAAGTGTGCTGTGTTATTGGAACCGATGGTATTTTTTATATTTGACGTACAATTTCTCCCTATAAACAGATCACTAGTGTTTAGTTTCAAATGAATGGTCATGATAATTACAAATCAGTGGTGCAACTGATTTGGTGATATTATAAATTGGTAAGCATGTGATAACACTTTACCTAAGTCTTAAACTTCTAGAGGTGTTTCTCTACATGGAAGATCACAGATTAGATTAAGTTTGGGTCCAAAAGAAACAGTATGGGCGGGGCTCCGCCCTACAGAGACAATTTGATTGGATCAAACAGCGAATGGGATGGACTGAAACCAGCCCGATAAAAACAGACACCCAGCTCAGCGCGCTGCTTGCACAAAAACTTTGGCGTCATCACTGATCGCTCTGCAAAGCGCTCACTGACGTTATCATCAGGCTGACCATCTATAGAACTCAAACACTTTGTCAAACTTCTCACTGAATAAACTTTTAAGAGACTGAAGCCACTCGAAACTCAGAGAAGAACTTCAAGTGAACGAGTCACCCTCACGTCACCAGGAACAGCAACCAATCACACAACGGCTTTCCTAGAAACACATCATGCAACGCCGTGCTGGAAACTGGTGAATTGATCTGTATGCAGTAAAGATAGCGAAGTCTCTGCTTAAGATCTACCTCCAGTTAAAGTTACGAGATAGCAAAAGAGGACTAGATAAACTTTCTTCAAACCGCAAAACTCCTGACCTGTGTGTGTGCGTATGTGTGTGCGTATGTGTATGTGTGTGTATATGTGTTTTAGTACGTTTAGTCCATGTATTGTAGAATAACAAATAGCAAACAACCCATGTTTCATTTATAAAGAATGGTGTCTTGTGCTGTGTGATTTTCAAGTTTGAAACTATTTGCCAAAGATTGAGTTACCCAGCTCAAAATTTGATAAAGTACTATTTTGTTTGTTTTATCGTTGGCCACGAAGTAAGATAAACAAAATAGTTGAAGATATACTAATTTTTAACGGTCTCTGGACGAGTCGTTAATAAGCTACAAATCATAACTTTTGGATTAATATAAATTCAATCAAATCAATATTGAATATTTAATAAACAATTCCCCATAAGCTGAAATAATAGCTCAAAATTATTACAGTGCACTCTCTCGGGTCTCGGTCTCTGTCGTCTTTCTTCATAGACTCGTAGATAAAACAACCTGAACCTTAGCGAATACTAACCTCACAGGCATGAGCAATGTATGCATAGAAAGCTTGCCATTTATATTTGAAATGAAGTAAGCAATGTTGAAAACAAATATTCTCTGATAAAGTAATCTGTATGAAACCAACATGAGGTACAGTTTGGAGCTGCAGCAACGCGTCGACGTCATCGATTACGTGTGTAAAATGCGTCGACGCGTCACGTTTTTTACGCTGATTTAGAATAATTGTGTCTGCTGCTCCCGGACAAAGTGTAAATGTATCGAAAAAATACAGACTACGAACATCAAAATTGTGGAAATACTTCAGACAGAGGCCACATATAACGGTGCTTTGTTCACTTTGTAAAATGGAGATGGCATACCACGACAGTACCACTGCTATGAACGAGCACCTTAAAAGACAACATCCAGGGGCTCTTCGACCTGAAAACGACGAGCTAGATTTGTAAGTATTTATTACAGTGATTTTTGACAGTTGTTGTTTCATTCTTACCTGTTGTGTTTCGGTTAAGAACTCATCGATACATCCCTAAAGCTAAAGCTATCAGCTAAAAAGTCCTAATATGCTGTGTGATAATGTGATTGTTAACCGTTAACATTGCAGATCTACCTTATTGCCCCCTACAAAGAGAATAAAATGGACTGTGACTGTAGTCTGGCAACAATGCCTTTAGTGCATTTGACAGTTGCTAGAAGTTGTTTATTCACATGCAGACTTTCAAAACAAATGACACCGATTTACACTAACACTACACTGTTAACTAGTGTAACATTACGTGAACCTTTTGCAGATAAATACAAGTGCAATGTTTACTGTTTGCAAGTCAGTTAAGTAAAGCGTATTCCTAACTACAATAATTAATAACAAATCACAGAGTAAGCACAATTCCTAATTAGGCCTATACTGTATACAATATATCTTTCATTTATTTATCTTACATTTTATGATGAATCTTATCATTAAAAAAACTGTATAAATGCTTCCTGCATTTATATATGTAATCAATGGCATAAATACACTACCCTTTCTAAAATATAATTAATATTGTCAACATTCTTAGATTTCATGTTAAAATAATACACAGATGCACTATCCAATGTGAAATACAGATGAAAATATAGCTCGTAATTTTTAAATGTACATTCGATTTAATCATGGTGTTAATGTTATTTTTCAGGAAGAGGCAAAGCCATGTGTTAGATTTATTTCATACAAAGAATGCCACCGTCTGCACACCCCACATGGCTGCTGCGCTTACCGATAGTATTCTGAACATGATTATGAAGGATATGAGACCAATTTCTGTTGTGGAAAGTCAAGGCTTTCGTGAGATGATCTACATGTTTTACCCAGGATACACACTTCCTTCCAGGTTCCACTTCACTGATCTAATGGATAAGAAATATGAGGAGAATTTTGAGAGAGTGAAAGCTTCACTCAAAGAGGTCAAAACAAATATCAGTCTCACAGCAGATGCATGGACAAGTATTGCCACAGGGGCATACTTAGGTGTCACCTGCCACTTCATTAATGAAGACTGGGAGCTTACTTCATACAATCTAACCACTATGCCACTGGAAGATCGGCATACTGCTGAAAATATTGCAACCTGGGTGGAAAAAGCAGCTGAGAAGTTTGAGATATCCATGACCAATGTAATTGGTGTTGTGCATGTTAATGCTGCTAATGTTTTCGCTGCTCTGCGAATTTTGGGAGAAAAGCACGGCATTAATTCTCTCAGGTGTGCTGGTCATTCATTACAGTAGGTTGTCAACGATGGTCTAAAGGATCCCCAGATCAGCAAGGCACTGAGGGCTCCAAGGTGTCTGGTGGAGCATTTAAAAAAAGCAAGCTGGCCACCACGAGGCTAAAAGCAAAGCAGCAACAAATGGGTACCCCTGATCATACACTAATACAAGATGTGTCCATAAGATGGAACAGTACTTTGCACTAGGGGTTGCACAGATTAATCAACTAGTCAACTTCAGTGCTCTGCCGTGACGCTTTAAGTCGACTAGTCGCTGGTCCTATAGAGGGCGCAATAGGATAATAAATCCACATTTGTGCTCCGTTTCCAAACAGTTAAAATTACAAACTAATTCATACTCTGAATGCACTCCACAAGACATGTGTGATTTATATTACTGGATGCTCGAAATTTTACGGCATAATGCACGTTTTAAACAGCTTATTGTACAGGTAAGTTAATCACATTCTAATCTAATGCGCTGCTGCACTGTAACGCACACACATAGGCTACAGACAGTAGCGCGTACAATACATCACGCGCAGACCGCTAAAATTTATTGTCAACACTTTTCTGTGATTTCTCTGTAAAATAGCTTAGAAACTGAAAAGTTCAAGCATATATTTCTTAACTAAATCCCACAGCTTCACTACTAATAGAGAGACGCTGCCAGGTAGAATTAATTGACACACGCAATTGCTCTCACTAATGCATTCATTCATATGGATGTTATTTTTACTGTACTACTTATCTGTATCTGATTTAGAATGAGCAGGAATCTGTGAGAAATATAACGACCCAAAGAACTGATAAAAATTAGCTGTTATATGTGCAATAGTCACAGCGCTGTGTCATATTTCATAGCTGTGCACAAGGTGTTTGTCACAGCTCCAGATTATTTGTTATTTAATGACGTCATCAGCGACTAGTCGACTTCGACTTGACTTTCATCACATAAAAGTCGACTTTAAAAAATCAGAAGTCGTTCAACCCTACTTTGTACATGATCAGCCGACTGCTTGAACAGAGGTGGCCTGTGACAGCGACACTTTCAGATCCTGATGTCACACCACGAGGGAAGCACTCTCTGGATTTTACTAAATTATCAGTGGAGCCTACTTGAAGAACTGGAACAAGCCCTGAGGCCTTTGAGTGTGCCACTGTCTTCCTGAGCGGAGAGTCCTATGTGAATGTTTCCTCTCTACCTCCACTGGTGAAGGGCCTCCAGAAGTCCTTAAAGAGCACATTATTTGAGACTGCAGCAGTCAAGGATTTCCAAGTTATTGCTGCACAGGAGATGACTTCAAGATGGGAGCAGGGAACTAAATTCAGTGATGGAGAAAATGTTAGCATCATTGCAGCAGAGCTTGACCCCAGATTTCGCAAACAAAAATTCCTCCCAGCTGCGATTTAGAGGCGATTGTTTAGAAAAACGTATGTAACCGAACATTTTATGTGAAAAAAGTCTGTTTATTACACAGCAGACGTCTTATGCTTGACAAAATTCAAGACTATATAAAGGAATTATGTAGTTTAAATAAAATAAAACAAAACAAAAAACATTTTCCAGCAGCTTTGGATCTAAATATTAAATATCTCGTGTGATGTAAAAAAGTTTAGCTGTAGTACGTCTGTTTCATTTGATAGATAACACACCACAAGCGTTACAGGCAGAAAATCAAAGAGTAATCCTCTTATTTTACCACTTTTCATTCTGTTATTTGCACGTGCAACCAATATAGGCTATAGCACGGTGTCACGGATTCTGCATGTCATCTTCAAACCTTCTCTCATTTCATTGTGGTGCATGAACCGTGATATTTTGCATTTCGTGTGATGTTGTAAAAGGTCAGACGTACGTCTGTTTCAAATGATAAGTCTTACAGCAATAAAATCAAAGAGATATTGATTTGCTTTAATTCCTGTTAAATATTTGTAAGTGCATACGTGCATTTTAACTGATGTAGCACACAAAGTCTTAAACTCGCCAAAATTCATAGATCAATTAAAGGAATAGGTGAATTAAGTGTGAATAACTAAATAAAATAAAATAAAACTAAACCTTTCATGTGGTTTAGAGGCGATTGTTTAGAAAATCGTATGTAACCTAACTTTTTATGTGAAAAAAGTCTGGTTATAACACGTCAGACGTCTTAAGCTTAACAAAATGAAATACTATATAAAGGAATTATGCTACTTAAATAAAATAAAACAAAACAAAAAAAACATTTTCCTGTGGCTTAGGATCTGTTTGTTTAAAAGTAAACTATTTTTAAAATGGTTTAATTAATTAAGAAATTTAAAATATTTATTAAAATAACTTCCGTTCTAATGTTTGAAAACATTACTTTAATTCTTTAAATCTCCACTTTCGGTCTCTCCTTAAGATGTTAGGGGGGCTGTCGGTAGGCGTGGTTTGACTGTGGCCGGATGTCACCATTCTGAGTTTTGACAGAGCCGTGCACGGATATCTAAACGCAAGGTGCTCAGGACTTTTTCTCGTTTAACTTTCCGTCAGCATAGCTAATGACTGCAAGGTAGAGTTTGACAAGTATCTTATGCCGGTGTTTTAACTAACGTGTCTGATACTTTTTTGTTTTAGATTACATCCAGATAGTCAGCTCTTTGTATATTTTTTTAATTTAAGATGCTAGACTACAAGATTATGGAATTCTTATGACCCTCATCAATCAAATATCTGGAGACAAGGTGCCCTATGGTACTACTCATTAGTTTCACATGGGAATATAGATGTGTTTCACATGTGACCTCATGTGTTTGACATGTGATCACATGGGTTTCGCATGAAAATTTTCCAAAAAACAAACATTTCCCATGTGCAAAGCACACACTTCACATATGATTTTCAGCCACATGTGAAAAGCCACATGTGATTTCACACCTTTGTTTACGTCTCCTTTCTTCAGGGAGAGTTATTGTAAAAAAGAAAATGCTCAAAACGCAGCTCAAAAAACTGTGTTTTGGTTGTAAAAAAAACTGTTTTTGTAGCATACAGTGTTACATGCAGAATGAGACCATCCCTCTCCAAAAAAGTAAAAAAAAAACTACGGGAAATTGTTTATTTGAATTTTGGCGATCTCTTGCGAGGGCTGTGACGTACCTGTCAGCTGATGGGGGCGGAACTTAACGATTGGCTTTTTGGACAAAATAAACCTTTTTTTGTCAATTTTTTTTTATATTTTATATATGCGTGTTTGTCTTTTTTGTGGAATGTGGCTGTGTCTGTATGATTAGACTCTGTGTGGCTAATAATCAGCTGTGATTAATCTGACTGAATGACGGCCATCAGTATGAATGCCGATCGGCCATTATGGACTATATGGCCCATATAGGTATTACCCCGCACATCAGTGTGAGATTACTGACTATTAACAGCAATCAGTGTGAATGTCTGGCCATATCAGTGTATGTCTGGGAATCAGATTATGTACGTGAGTATGTACTACATACAAAGCAATGTTTTACTCTTTCTTTCTATTTATTACTCAAATTATTCGTATTGCATTTTTTTAGTGGTCAAATAAATAACTTATATGATTTCTAAGATTCTGTCTATAATAATTTTATTATTGAAAAACATACAGTGGTATGTATAATGACTAAAATAGTTTAAATGTTTGTAGAACTCTTCAATACATTTGGTAAAAATATTTCCTCAAACTATATGTTAAAGAGGTGTGTGAACTTGCAAATACGATATCAGACACTGTAATATGCTCTGGCCCGCTCCCTGCTTACCGGGGCGATGAGATTCATAGCAGACTGTTGTCACTCAATGGCTGGTGCCCGCAGAATAACATAGGTTTTATAGACAACTGGACTAGTTTTTGGGGCAGACCTGACCTGTTGAAAAGAGATGGTCTTTATCCTTCCTGGGGTGGTGCCGCTCTTCTCTCTAGAAATATGGCACATAGTCTTAGAGTTCGTACTTGACTAACTGGGGCCCAGGTCAGGAAGCAGACAGACTGGCTAAACCGACCGTCTACTAGCCGCCTCACGTCACAGAAGTAAGTTAATTATCAGCACATAGAGACACTTTCACCAAGATATCACACTATAGGGACTGTGTGTGTTCCCCGAACTAGAAAATACAAAAAATGTCCAAACCAGTTTATGACTAATAACTTAATTGATGTTCAACAAATGAAAAATGTATATACCACATAGAAACAAATGATAAAGCTTGGCTTATTGAATATCAGGTCCCTATCTACGAAAGCGCTTTTTGTAAATGATATGATCACTGATCATAAACTTGATGTGCTCTGTTTGACAGAAACATAGCTAAAACGGATAAATACATTATTTTAAACAAGTATGCCCCCCAAGATTACGGTTACAAAAATGAGCCGCGTCCAAAAGGCAAAGGGGGAGGTGTTGCTACAATTTATAGCAATACTCTCAGTATTTCTCAGAAGACAGGCTTGTCTTAATGGTGCATCATATTGTCACTATCCTACCTCCTGTAGTTTGTCTCCTTGCCTCAAGAGGTCCCCTGTGTTCTCCTCTGCCTTAGTTCTTCTTCGTGTGGCCTTGTTAGTGTTACCTAGCTCACCTGTGCCTTGTTTCCCCCTGTATATTTAAGTGGTGTATTTTTCCCTTTGTTCCTCACTCGGTTTTTGAGTCTTTGCCCTTTGTTTCCTGCCTGGTTTTGCTTAACCTCTCTAGCTACCCTAAGTAAGGTATCTCGAGTAACTTTATTTAATTGTGATTGTTCTCTGGCTCGGTTTTCTCCTCTCGTGGAGTTTTCATTTTCTCTTTAGTTTTTTTATATTGTTAATACCTCAGTCCGAGAAGAACTTTTGTTGTATTATTCTTGCAAAGACCGATATAATGGGTTCCATCCGCCAGCTCTTTGAACGGATCCTGGGCGCTTCACCTCCCTCTGTTTCACCCCCGAGAGGCAACAGGCCAACTTCAGTTGCAGAGCCTCGATTACCACCTCCCAAACCCTTTACTGGGGATCCTAATTCCTGCCAGGGTTTTCTCACTCAATGCTCCCTGACCTTCGAGCTCCAGCCCTCAGGTTTTCCTACAGACCGCTCCAAGATTGCTTACATAATTACACTTCTCTCAGACAAGGCGCTCTCCTGGGCCTCTGCGGTGTGGCAATCCCAGGATGCCTGTTGTGAGTCCAACGTGGCCTTTGAAGAAGAGTTCAAGCGAGTGTTTGATCATCCAGTCAGTGGTCTGGAAGCTTCCAAGTGCCTGCTTACTCTTAATCAAGGCTCCCGGAGCGCCGCAGATTTCGCCATCGAATTTCGGACCATCGCGGCAGGAAGCAGATGGAACAATGAGGCATTGATTGTCTGCTTTCAGGGAGGCCTGTCCGAGCCTCTTCAAGATGAGTTAGCCACCCGAGAACCAGCTGCTGATCTCGAGTCCCTCGTTGCGATGGCCATCTGCCTGGACAATCGCCTGAGAAAGCGGAGGGTGGCTCGCCGCTAGGCGTCTCGGTCCCAAGTTCTTGTGAGCTGGTCTGTTTCTCCAGTTTGTATTCCTGCATCCAGGCCTTCCCCGGCCCCTGAACAGCACCATGATCCCCCGGAGGATATGCAGTTGGGCCGTTCCAGGCTCTCTCCCAAAGAAAGGGAACGTCGCATGAGGGAGTGAGATTATTTATTAAGTCCACAGTATACTGTATTGCAAATTTTATTTCATTGCACATTTTACCCCTTATTTTTTTTCTCATTTTTATTTAATTTTTACCTATATTTATATATATATTCTCGTGTTATGTTTCATTTTTATTTTTTTGCACTGTCCACTGAGCGGACCTGTCCTGATTTACATTTCACTACTGATTATATCCTGTATAATTGAGTATGTGACGAATAAAAGAACCTTGAACATTGAACCTTGAGTGGCGTTGCCACTACTGCGGTGCTTCTGGCCACTTTCGCTCCACTTGTTCAGAGCTCTCGGGAAATGGTTATTCCCGCCCAGCAACAGGAGGGCTGTGATGGGGAAAATTAGAGCTCCTCCTACTAACGCCGTACTAGCTGTTCCAGCCACTCTATCCTGGGAGGGCCACCAGCATCTGGTCCAGGCCATGATCGATTCCGGCGCCACAGGCAACTTCCTGGATCTATCCTTTGCAAAGGAGCTTGGGATCCCTACCCAACTTCTTCCTCATCCCCAGGCAGTTACGGCATTGGATGGCAGACCTCTAAAACCAGGCAGAGTAACAGAGGCCACTCAGTCCCTGCGACTTACCATCCATCAACACCAGCAGGAGGAGACCTCTTATCTTATTGACTTTCCCGAGTATCCTGTTATCCTAGGCCATCCCTGGCTGTGCAGACATAATCCCTGGATCGACTGGTCCGCTGGCACCATTCTGAGATGAGGTTCCACTTGCCATCTCCCCTGCCTAAGTCCCTCAGCTCCTAGTTCCGAGTTTCAAGAGTCTGTCGACCTGTCTCAAGTCCCTAGTTCCTATCATCAGTTCATGGCAGTATTCAGCAAGTCCCGTGCTACCTCCTTACCACCTCAAAGCCCCTACAACTGTGCCGTTCTGCTACTCCCTGGCTCTTGCCCTCTCAGGGATCGGATCTTCTCCTTGTCTTCCCTCGAACGCACAGCAATGGATATATACATTAAGGAATCCTTGGCAGCCGACATCATCCGTGCCTCTACTTCCCTGGCTAGGGCGGGCTTCTTCTTTGTGGGGAAGAAAGACGGGGATCTTAGGCCATGTATCAATTACCGGGGCCTCAACAAGATCACGGTTCGGAATCGATACCCCCTTCCTTTCATGGCCACTGCTTTCAAGCTACTACAAGGGGCTTCCATTTTTACTAAGCTGGATCTACGCAACACTTACCATCTCCTGCAGATCCGACAAGGGGGACAAATGGAAGATGGCCTTCAACACCCCCACGGGCCACTATGAGAACCTGGTGATGCCGTTCAGGCTCACCAACGCTGTATTCCAAGCACTGATAAATAACGTTCTCCGGGACATGCTTAATCAATTCGTCTTTTTATATCTTGATGATATCCTCATTTTCTCAGGGTCATTGGAGGAGCATGAGGGGCATGTCCGCAGGGTCCTCAAGAGACTCCTTGACAATCATCTCTATGTGAAGCCAGAGAAATGTGAGTTTCATGTTACCCAGGCTCAGTTTCTCGGGTTCATCATCACTCCGGGCCACGTGGAGATGGATCATAAAAAGGTTGAAGCTGTCCTCAACTGGCATATTCCCGTCACAGTTAAGGAGGTTCAACGTTTCATTGGCTTCGCAAACTTATATAGGAGGTTTATTAAGAACTTCAGTTCTGTGGTGGCCCCCTTGATTGCGCTGACTAAGGGAGGAGGAATCAAGATTCACTGGGGTCCGGAAGTAGCGAGGGCCTTTGAGGAGCTCAAGCGCTGCTTCACTTCTGCGCCCATTCTCTCGATCCCTGACTCAGAAAGACCTTTCGTGGTCGAGGTGGATGCCTCAGAGGTGGGCGTAGGGGCCATTCTGTCTCAAAGGGGTGAGGATGGAAAATTACACCCTTGTGCCTTCATGACTCATCTCCTGTCGGATGCAGAGCGCAACTACCACGTGGGGGATCTAGAATTGCTTGCGGTTAACCTTTTTTGAACCTATCGTGACACCAGCATCCTCAGCTAGGGGTGACGGGGTAAAGTCGTCAGACACAAAAACTCAAAAAACAAAAAGCTGAACATGTCATATATCTGTGGAAAGCTGATATTCTTGTGATTCGAATGATGAAAAACATTTTGAGATACAATAGACACAGCAGGTACAATCAGTGTCTTTGTCAGACCACCAACAATTAAATAAACAACAGCCTATACAGTCCACCAGATACTAAACTCCCAGAGGGTCCAAAACTCACTGCAGTTTCTAGTGGACAGGGAGGGCTACAGGCCAGAGGAGCGCTCCTGGGCATCCTGAGCGTTTTGGGCAGCCAAAGACATCCTGGACCCAAGTTTGATCCGGGAGTTTCGCACCCGGATGCCTGGTTGTTCTGGAAGGAACGTCGGGAGCCGTTCCTAGAGGAGGGGTCCTGTCACTATCCTACCTCCTGTAGCTTGTCTCCGTGCCTCAAGAGGTCCCCTGTGTTCTCCTCTGCCTTAGTTCTTCTTCGTGTGACCTTGTTAGTGTTATTTAGCTGACCTGTGCCTTGTTTCCCCCTGTATATTTAAGTGGTGTATTTTACCCTTTGTTCCTCACTCGGTTTTTGAGTCTTTGCCCTTTGTTTCCTGCCTGGTTTTGCTAAACCTCTCTAGCTACCCCAAGTAAGGTATCTCGAGTTACTCCAGGAATGAAATACAGTATTCCTGGAATACTGCATTAAGTGTTTAATTTGGGTCCAACATCACCACTCCTGTAGCTCAGTGGTAGATCTCTTAACCACCACACCAGAGACCCGAGTTCAAGCCCGGCTCGTGACACATATAACATTATCTAGAGAAAAAAGCATTAATGATAAATCCCCTGTGATATTTATACTGGCTACTGTATACAGAGCACCATACAGACTTTATTAAAGAATTTGATGATTTTCTATCAGAGTTAGTGCTGGCTGCAGATAAAGTCTTAATTGTGGGTGATTTTAATATCCACGTTGATAATGAAAAAGATGCATTAGGATCAGCATTCATAGACATTCTGAACTCTATCGGGTTAGACAACACGTGTCAGGACCTACTCATTGTCGAAATCATACTCTAGATTAAATACTGTCACATGGAATTGATGTTAATGGTGTTGAAGTTCTGCAGCAAAGCGATGATTTACCAGATCAATATCTAGTCTTGTGTAAACTCCATATAGCTAAAGCTGTAAATTCAACTCCTTCTTACAAATATGGTAGAACCATCATTTCTACCACAAAAGACTGCTTTGTAAGTAATCTTCCTGATTTATCTCAATTCCTCAGCACATCCAACAGTGCAGAAAAACTTGAGGATGTAACAGAAACTATGGATTCTCTTTTCTAGCACTTTAGATATGGTTGATCCTTTACGCTTAAGGACGATTAAGGAAAAGAGTCCAACACTGTGGTATAATGAGCATACTCGCGCCCTAAAGAGAGCAGCCCGGAAAATGGAGCGCAGCTGGAGGAAAACAAAACTAGAGGTATTTCGTCTTGCTTGCTGGGAGAGTATCCTATCCTACAGAAAAGCATTAAAAACTGCTAGATCTGATTACTTTACGTCTCTTTTAGAAGAAAACAAACATAACCATAAGTATTTATTCAACACAGTGGCAAAGTTAACAAAAAAAGAAAACATCAACCGGTGTTGACATTTCCCAACAGCACAGCAGTAATTACATTATGAACAATTTTACTTCCAAAATCAATACTATTAAAGATCAAACTGTAACAATGCAGCCGCCAGCTGCAGTATTACATCAAATTGTGCACTATAGATCCCCTGAGGAACAATTCCACTCATTCTCTACTATACGAGAGGAATAATTGTATAAACTTGTTAAAACAGCTAAACAAAAAAACATGTATGTTAGACCCTATTTCATCTAATCTAATAAAAGAGGTGCTTCCAGAAGCCTTTTGGCTATTATTAATTTGTCATTGTCATTAGGATATGTCCCCAAAACCATTAAACTGGCTGTTATTAAGCCTTTCATTAAAAAAAACACAATTTGACCCCAAAGATCTAGTTAATTACAGACCGATCTCGAAACTCCCTTTTCTGTCAAAGATACTAGAAAAGGTAGCAGCCTCACAATTATATTCCTTCTTAGAGAAAAATTATATCTGTGAGGATTTCCAGTCAGGATTTAGACCGTCTCATATAATTGAGACTGCTCTCATTAGAGTGACAAATTACCTGCTCTTATCATCTGATCGTGGTTGTATCTCTTTATTAGTGCTACTGGATCTTAGCGCTGCGTTAGACACTATCGATCACAAGATTCTTTTGAATAGACTTGAAAAATGTGTTGCCATTAATGGAAGTGCATTAGCATGGTTCAAATCATACTTATCTAACCAACATCAATTCGTAGCAGTGAATGAAGAGGTATCATATCGATCACAAGTGCAGTATGGAGTACCTCAAGGCTCAGTACTAGGGCTGTTACTTTTCACGCTTTACATGTTACCCTTGGGAAAAATCATCAGGAAACATGGGGCTAGCTTTCACTGTTATGCTGATGATACTCAGCTCTATATTTCTTCTATATTCCTCTAATACTTTTTGTTACTGGAAGAAGACGCGCTGAGAGGAATAACTTTACCTCAGAAAAAGAACACAACATGATGCGTCCCACAGCAAGATCCAGTGGAGGATATCACTCTGATGAGTAGCCTAAGATTACTTGCATCTGTTGTTATTGTGTTATTTTGACATTAACAACTTGTACACATTTTACTAGTAAGACTTTTCCCAAACTATAATTCCTGACAACATGTATGAAATCAAGTAAATCATTTTGAAATATGTGACATTTTATTGTCTAAATGTCTCACAACTAGGGCTGGCTACCGAACTCTGTACTTTTAAGGGTACAGACCAAATTGCATCGGTATTACCGAGTACCAATTCATATTAAATCATTCAGTACCAAATTTCAGTACCTGAGATTGCATTTGGGCGCATGAGAGAGAAAGAGAGAGCATTTGGGCCTTACACGAGAGAGCGTGCATTTGGGTGCACATATGAGAGAGAGAGAGAGAGAGAGAGAGAGAGAGAGAGAGAGAGAGAGAGAGAGAGAGAGAGAGAGAGAGAGAGAGAGAGAGAGAGAGAGAGAGAGAGAGAGAGAGAGAGAGAGAGAGAGAGAGAGAGAGACCGACCGAGACCGACCGAGAGACCGACCGACGACCGACCGACCGACCGACCGACCGACATGATGTCACCACTGCAACTCTTTAAAACACAACAAACAGGTCAAACCGAAATGTTCTGAAGTTGGCTACATTTCTAGGGTCATATGGTTTCTGTGAAAACGCGGACAGGACATAAAACGGAATTTACTCTATAGGAATGCCACGGAATTTGTCAATTTGTGGTTGAAAAAAGAATGTCTGTCACTTAATTCGAATTGCGATATAAACTATTGTATGTGAATATTAAACCGCAAAAATACGGTTTAAATATGAATCCTGCATGTTCCATCAGCCTCGGTTTGCATGAATGGCAAAGACGTGGTTTTGTTTACTATACAAATACTGAAGCACACGCGAACTCGCGGTGATTCTCATCCTCTACATCTCACTACATGACGACATGAACACATGAACTCACAGGCTGTGAGAGTCACTTCATGAGAATTTTACCGTTTAATTTGAAAAAACTAGCATCATGTCATACTGTATACATACACACAGAAACTAGAAGGAAACCTGTCAAAATAAAAGTGCGGTTTAACATGTAACATAAATATATTACTTTTGTACAGTATATGTAAGCCATTTACTGTCAAATTTAAACAAAAAAATTAAATGATAAAAATAATTATTACCACATTAACCACTTAATTGTAGAAAAAATACAATTATAATTAAAACTTTTTTTTAAAGTAATATTCACACAATTTTTCTACCATATATTAATTTTAACAGTAAACCACTTTTTGTTTGCCAAAAAAATAAAAAGGCTTTCATTTTTTTTTTATTAAAAATAAAACAAATGTTCATGCCTTCATATGATTATCAGAAAAAATAAAACACAATAAAGAAAAAAAAAAGAAAAATTGCACTTTTGTTCAAAATTTTGAAATTGAGAGTTTTGGATTTATATTTTCACTGAAATTCACCGAAAAAGGTAACGTTGGGAACCGGTACAGAATTTCAGGTACCGATACCGTACCGGTTCAAATGTGAACGGTACACAACCCTACTCACAATGCCAGGCTGTTTGTTTAATGTTTTATAACAAATACAACCACAAGATATAACATAGTGTGTGTTAACAATATGAATGAATGTTTGGCACAAACTCAGTGTTCAGATCAGTATGTTCAATCATGTGTCCTTGACTTTCACTGTGTATATTTTATTATACTGTATTGTAAACAAAACGCAAATAATAATCAAAACTCCACATTATTTTACTCTCTTCACACTCTTTCACACCTGCCTCACCTCAGTCACATTGATGGCCCATTATGGGAGGCTCTTTGTCTCTCAGGTGTGAATCACAACATTTTCATGGCCATTGTCACTCCCTCGCACCTGGGGCATTTCTAATCCCAAAACATTATTACAAATGTTAAATCAATATATTGTGTTCTGTGAACGAGTGAACAGAGTGAAAATTATTCACATAATTTAAGCCTTCTTTCTTTGGCACTCAACGGAGGCGGTCACATTTTTTCACTCCCAGTCCTCGCCCTTATTTTCCCTGCTTGCTCCCTTTGTCTCGTCTCATCTATTGAGAGACTCTCTCTGCACGGCTCTCCAAACTGAAAGATTATGGATTTGATCAACTAAAATTGTCTCTCAAGTCTCTCAACGCATTTGACACCATCTTCTCGTCGGAAGATATCTACCTATTCGGAACCATGATAACAGGTATTTTGCTGATTGGATTAGGCTTTGCCCTGGGTTATCGAAGAATTCAGAAAACGGGAACAGCTGTCCAAAGCCTCACAAGGCTGCCCGTCATGATTGAAGTAGTGGGAAGAGTGGTCAGCATTGAGACTGAGACTATTAACCGCAATATGGATTCTATCATGGAGAAGCTCACGGCTTTGCAAAGGGAATTTAAATGGTATTGGAGACCAGAATGACAAAGAGAGTAGCCGTGGAATTGGAATGCGGTTACTCGCCCTAAGACAAAACAATCGCAATCTTATCTTTTGGCTTCCCCGCACAGTGGCCTCGGCCAAGGCCGCTGTTGGAAATTCTACCCTGGGAAGAGCACTGCAGTGAGACGCTCTTGCTTCCGCCCCCATTCTACAGACATTGATTATAAACTACTACACACACACGCATACACACATACCTCCCCTCCCCCGATCCCTCGCCTCCGTTGCTTTGAACCGCCAGCCTGACAGGCGGGTCTGTGGCCACCGGATGGCTGCCTGCTGGAGCTGGATTACTTCCCCTGTGGCAAAGTCGTGTGTCTATGGTTTATGTGCTTTTTGTTGCTGAGGTGTTTTTCCTGTTCTCACACTGTACTCCCCAAGGAGCATAGTCTGGGGGTTATTTTTTTTCTCCTCACATTCCTCATGTTATGCTGTATTTTTCTTCAATTCCCTGTCTTCCTGTATGTTGTGTATGTATGGATAGGTTGATGGCTAATTTCACTGGTACTTGTGACTAGTGACAATAAAGGGCTACTACACTACACTAATTTTGTAACAAAAACTCCAACTCCATTAGTTACTATCACATCCAGCTCCCTATTGATACTTCACTCGTCCTGAATCTGCTAAGACGCTATGGGAAAAAGTCCTTTATTCTCCTGAACGGAAGCCTTTTTTCCAATTACGCAGTGTAACTGCACGGCCATTGGTTCGTGCAGTGCATTTAAGACGATACAATGACTCAGCAGTCGTGTTGCACGAACCTATGGCCGCGAAGCCCGCCAAAGCCCGCCAGAATGGGGCTATATCTGGCTATAAAAAGCGCCCAATTCGCCATAGGATTCAGATTTCTTCTCTATCAGCGATGACGACATTCCTTGTTGATCTCCGCTGACTGAAGAGCCTGCTCGTCATTGATCTTCTGCTCGGCTGATTCACCGCCTTTCCTGTTGCCTTCAGCATCGCACAGCAGTGATCTGGCTTCCCCTGCTGCCATCCAGCAAACACTATCAGAGCAAATTTCTAAAGAGCAAATTTTTGCTGTGTTGTTGCAAATGCTGTGCCATTATAGCCGATTATATAAAGTTATATACTGATGACGGCCACCGTGAGTGCGTTCCAGGAACCTGTTAGGAAAAAAAGCGGGGGCAGAGGATCATAGCGCTCGGATGCGAGCTAGCTTACGTCGGCTCAGGTCCTGCATATCTCGCTCTCTCCATACAGAGAGGCTTCCACCATCCTCTTCACCTAGCCTGACCAGCATCCATCTGCCAGTGCGAGTGATCTGGTCTCGTTTGAGGGGAGTGAGGATGAGCTGCTGTCCAGCAGCTCTGGATAGCTGACAGCATGTCATTGGCAGCCCCGAGCTGTTGGGCTTGACTGATGGACAAGTCAGTGGCTGTGTATCTTTACCCGCCCACTGCGATTGGCTGGAAGGCAATGGCTGCTCATCTGTCCAAGCCATGTATGAAGACTTCTTCTCTCGCTTCTCTTGAAAAAAGTTCAGCATCAGTTCAGGAGAAAAAAAATACTTTTTCCCCATAGCCTCTTAGCAGACGCATTACACGTTACCGGAGCTCAGGGAACTGTGGTTACAGAGTTTGTAACAGTGTATGTTCTCAAAAGTCTTGTGAACAATATTCTGTATGTTTTATGGCCTTAAAAAGAATGTTTTTCACCAACGAAGCATAAACAGTGTTTTCTCAAAAAAACAAACATGTACTTTCATGCTGCTCACATATTATTGTAGCCCAGTTTGTGTTGAATACAGTGTTATCAGACTTTAGGCATTAATATTTTTTAAGATTTAAGTAAGATTTAAATCTAAGTTTTAAAGACACACAATTGTCAGGGCATGTCAAAACTTCTCCAGGGCCCCTAAACACCCTCAGATCCTAGAGGGTTAAGACACACTCATTAAGTCACTTGCTAAATGAATCAGCAGTTTGAATAAATCGGCTGAACAACCGCTTCATATTTACAGTCTCATTTTATTTATTTATTTAAATTATTATATATTTTATATTCAATTTTTTAACTAATTAATTTATAGTATTATATTCATAGCATTATTTATGCAATTCTAATTGCAGTGTGAATGCATTCATGCTAATGCTGAACAGTTTGTCTACATAAACCTAAATGCTTCTTCAGATGCAGCTTTATAGAACAATGTTATGGCCACACTGTGGCCTTTAAAATTGATGTGTAATAAATTCAATGTTCAATAAAAATATTTTTTTCTAACGCTATACTTTGTAATGTCTATACATTTAACACGATAATGAATTACCTTCTACGGTAATTTCTCAGGCCAAATTACTGTTAATTTGCAATTAATTAACCATAATTGATTATATAAAAAAATGTCACTCCCTCGACAGCCCTAATATACATATGCATAACAGTGCTCTACAATCATAGTAATAATATGTAATACTTCCATAGAAATAGCTGAAAATATATATACCACATTGCCCAGCCCTATCACCAACCACTAATAAAAATAATTGACCGTTATATCATTACAAATGCATATTAGTATTTAAGGGTAATTCTGCAGCACTTGGGCTGGGAAACGAGAATTCCCAAGAAATAGCTGAACTGTGAAACCTGTTAGTCCAGATGCTGCGGAACAGATCAAGAGACTCGCGCAGCCGGTTAGTGCTGTTGTCCTCCCTTATGACCATGTTATAACTGCTACTGGCTGCCACAAAGATGATGGCGGTCACATCTGTGATTATAGACAAGAAGAGGTATATTATCACCAAACACACACTTTTAGGATAGTTCACCCAAAAAATGAAATGATGTCATCATTTTCTCACACCCATGTCATTCAAATTTTTTTTTTTTTTTGAAGAATGAATGAATGACATACATACACAAAATGTTAAAACAGAAACATGCTAGAACAAACCTCACTTGTTTTGTGCTTCACATATGCACAAAATAAATGAGGCAACACACTAGGTATCCCACAGCAAGGACATTTTCCCACTGAATAGTAATCTTGTGACAACATCGGTATTATACTGCACACTTTACAAGATATGGTACTTGTTGATGCTCCGGATCTGTAGAACTTGAAATTTTTATGATGTATATCTTTACACCTTTCCCTTTCTTCAAAAAGAATGTATGCTTGAAAATGGTTGATTTATTATTATTGTAAATGAAAAACACAACAATAAAAACATATAATGACAAACTTATATTAAACATTTTCTTATTTAAAAAAACTTTTGTTAGGTGACATATGGCCCCCCGCACAAGACATGCACAAAAAAGTATTTACTGTGGCAAAGAAATAAGAATTGGTTCCTACGTTATAATTTGTTTCCTCATTTTATTAAACTGTGGCCTTGTCGTACTAATTTTGGAAACAAATAACTACAACATGCCCACAATTCAACTGTGGCAACAAAATATACATTTCCTAATTTAAATTGAATATATAACTCAAAACGTACATATAACTCTGTTTATACATGTGATATAACAAATACATTTCCTTGCTTTAAATGTAATGCTAAAATATGTGGTTTATTATTATTTTAATAATAATATTTGAAACAAAACAATAATAAAATAAACACAGATTAACAGACATATTAAGGAGAAATATTGCCAAATAGGTGTTTGCTTTTTTGCTGACACCAAATCCTCCATCATTGTAACTCCTTACTCTTTTCACGTGATAAGTGAAATTTCACTCCGGCTGCCTTCAGTTTATAATTGCAGCATCCATTGTCAAACTGAATTAAACAATTTGTATGTCTATAAAAAAAGGAAAACTACAGTGGGGTTGTTGGGCAAGTAATGTAATTAGTATATGTCCAAACAATGTGTAATATCAACAACACTGACTGCCGCAACACGCCTAGCATTGTCACGGTCGGTCTCTTGGCTCATCACCAGAGGTCACCAAACACATACACACCACATGGACTTTATCTTGAACTCCATTTCCCATCATGCTCATTGATTACACTCTCACCTGTTTTCAATAACATGGACACTAGTTAAGCCATTCTGACCCAGCATTCATATGCGTGACAAGCATGCATATGTTTCTGCATTTACCATACGTGATCTGTTCATAATAAAAATTAAATTAATTTGTTTTATGAAGGTATAATTTTTTGTTGTTGTTGTTGTATTTTTGTGTGTATGTTGTCTCAGGAACAAATGTCCCTACAAGCATAGTAAAACCTGACATTTTGGACATTGTGGGGACTGCTTTGCGGTACCCACGATAAACAAATAGGTAAGGTGTAGGTTTAGGGCAAGGGTTGGGTTAGGGGATATAAAATATTGTTTGGTCAGTATAAAAGTAATAGAAGTCTATGGAAAGTCCCCACAATTCACAAAAACAAATTTGTGTGTGTGTGTGTATTTTGAGGGTGAATAAATGATGACACAATGTTCATTTAAATTCCCAAAAATGAAAATGCATTATTTACTCAGCCTCATGTCATTCCAATCCCATAAAACCTTTGTTCATCTTCGGAACACAAATTAAGATATTTTGATTAAATCTGAGAACTCTCTGACCAGAGATGCATCCACTTTCTACTAAATGTAAACAGCGGTGATTACGTTGATTTGTTTCTGGGGTGCTCTCCAAAATTGCGTCAGGTAATGCATGGTAGTATCCTTGCTGTCTCTATGCAGGGTCAGAGTGCTCTCAGATTTAATACAAAAATATCTTAATTTGTGTTCCAAAGAAGAACGAAGGTCTTACGGGTTTTGAACAACATGGGAGTAATTAATGACAGAATTGTAATTTTTGGGTGAACTAACCCTTTAACATAAATACCATTAGTTACTTTGAGATATATCAACAACAAAATAGTTTTTGTAAAATTGTTTACAGAAAAAAAATATACCACAAAAATGTAGTAATTTGTAAGCTCACCGTTAAAGCACTGAATCCATTTCCTCCTTTCATCTCTCTGACCGCCCACATCAAACATACTGACACACGGGGAGAAAAAATAATTAAATGTTTCTGTATAACAACTAAACAAATAAGTATTTATATAAATGTAGTAACTGAATGCTGAATATGAATGAACTGAATATACATCATTAGATCAATTATAGATAATGTAAATAGTGGGGTTAAAACATCTGAGTGTACTAGTATAAATGCTTCTATTCATCCCTCGCCCTTCCTCTATTCTATCACCAATGGAGTATGGATTCCTTGCCACTGTTGCCTTTGGCTTGCTTAGTAAGTGACACTTAATTTTTGGCAATATTGTCGACTTGATTCCACAGACACTATTTGAAGAGAACTGAACAGAACTGAACAATGACATAACTGCATAAATTATGAACTGACTTTAAATTAAAAATAGACTGTTTACTATTGTTCTCTTTTTAGAGTTGAATTTTGTTTGCATTATTGGCACACAATTTTCTTGTTTAACACTGTAAAGCTGCTTTGACAATCTGTATTGTGTAAAGCGTTATATAAATAAAGGTGACATGACTTGACTATTCCTCTCTAATAGACTTTATGCACATTCACCTCAACATTTTGTCTCTGCCAGCTTAGTCATATTCAGTGTAATGACAGAAGTTTTTTGTCTTATGGTAGTTCTGCTGAGAGATTTCCATGATTTACTGAATTTAAAAATGTGTTTTCCTAGACAAATTACACCGTAGATTAAAATTTGGAAATATATATTTTTCTAGTTCACAGGTATATACACTGCAAAAAAAAAAAAAATAAACATTAGGGAACACTTAAATCACACATTGGATCTCCATAAAATATTTGAGGTGAAAATATTTACTTAATATTTAAGAAAATTGTGTGCCAATAATGCAAACAAAATTCAATAAATTAAATGCTGTGAAAATGGTTAGTGAAAGCTGAAATTATCAACCCATTAAGGGCTGGATTCAAAATCACACAGGAAATAAATCAAACACTGATCCAACTTGCATGGATTTTATGACAGCCAATCAGTAGATTGTATGGCCTCCATATATGCTCCTTGCTAGCTTCGGATGCTTCAATAATGTCAAAACACAAAACTAGAGACAAATCAGTCAAAAAAGATAAAGAGAGTACAATTGTATGTGGCCACCACCTAAAAAAAACATTCCCCTTTTGACCTTTTGGGGGGTTGTCTTGCTTCTCCAGTGCATCTGTTGTCACTTTCATTTGCACGAAAGCAGGTTAAACAGATTCACAATCACGTATGCTTCATTTATTTTTATTTATTTATTTGTTTAGTTATCAGGGGCAATGTACATTAATAAAATGTATTAATCTGTAGTCCCTAGACAGATGTTACAAGTCAACCTAAAAATATGTGATTAGAATACATAACAGTTGACAATTTAACATTTATAGCACAATCCATAAAACAATATATTAATAAAAGCAAATCAATAGAATCTAATACATTTTTTTTTTTTAATTGACTCAAAATAAATCCTACAATTGCTGATTACTTCACATTACCCCACGTTAGATATACATTCCTACCGTAACTTCTAATGTTAGTATATTGAAACGTAGATCTAACACTAACTTGTAGGCTACAGTGAATTTTGTAAATGTTGTTCAGGAAATGAAAATGTCAACATTTCAAACAAGTCTGCCTGCTTTTGAGTTCAGCCTGGAGTGAGAATTATTTAGGAATAATTAACAAGCTTGTGATTAAGTACACTAAACTACCAGTCAAAAGTTTTGAAACAGATTTTTAATGTTTTTAAAGAATACTCTGCTCACCAAGCCTGCATTTATTTGATCCAAAATACAGCAAAAGCAGTCATTTTATGAAATAGACCTATCTTTATTTATATTATTTTTATTTAAAATAACTGTTTTCTAATTAAATATTTTAAAATGTAATTTATTGTTATTTCAAAGCTGAATTTTTAGCATCATTACCCCAGTCAGACGATCCATCAGAAATCATTCTGATATTCCGATTTGCTGATCAAAAAACATTTATTATTGTTGTTTAAAACAGATTAGTAGAATTTTTTCAGGTTTCTTTGATGAATAGACAATTCAGAAGAACAGTATTTATCTGAAATAGAAATCGTTTGTAACATTATCTTTATTATTATTGATCAATTTAAAGCATCCCTGCTAATTAAAAGTATACATTTACATAATTTCTTTCACAAAGGAGTATTGACTCAGCATTGACTCAGTGTGGTATAGTAACGCACAAATCAGGACTGCAAAGCTCTGCAGAGAGTCGTGCGCTTAGCTGAGCGCATCTCAAGGTCTGCTCTCCCCTCTCTGCAGGACATCTACCTCAAACGCTGCAAAAGCAGAGCTGTCAAAATCATCAAGGACTCAAATCACCCCGGTAACCATCTTTACTTTTTACTGCCATCTGGCAAGCGCTTCAGGAGCATGATGGCAAAAACTGAGAGACTTAGGAGGAGCTTCTTCCCTCAGGCCATCAGGCTCCTAAACTCAGTCTCATAACATTTACAAGACTCAATTTAACAAACTGTAAAACATTCATCATTCTCCATCATCCGCATTGCTGCTATGTGTACATACACGGTACAACCTGTTTGCACATTCTTCTTGCACATCCCTGTTTATATTATTATTTATTAAGTCCACAGTATGCTGTATTGCACATTTTACTCCTTTTTTTATTTTATTTATTTTTTAATTTTTTAATTTTTTATTTTATTCTTACCTATATTATATATATTCTCTTGTTTCATTTTTTTTGCACTGTCCATTGAGCGGACCTGTCCTGATTTACATTTCACTACTGCTTATATCCTGTATAATTGAGTATGTGACAAAAAAGAACCTTGACCTTGAAGAAAAATACCAACTCAACTTTTTAAATTATATTTTTAAATATAAATATAATAATAATTATGATGAAAATGTTTCTTGAGTAGCAAATCAGCATATTGGAATGATTTCTGAAGGATCACATGGCACTGAAGACTAAAGTAATGATGCTGAAAAATACAACTTTTGTCAGTTTTGACAATATGGGACCTTTAACTGACTTAGTGTTATACTGCGATGATTAAATGTTCCCTTACATTTTTTTATTTAGTTTTATTTTATTGTTATTAATGTTAAACATAACCATTTTTAACTTTTCATATTTAAATAATTAAAATGTGGAATATATTTAAATTATATTTGTGGATTTCAGAATCAGAATACATTAGAGATATAGTCAGCACTTTTGATTTTAATGGTACTCTCTGAAATGACTGATCACTTAAAATAAAATAATTAAAACTGACAAATTAAATGGATCATATAATGCGATTTAAAATGTTCCTTTCTCTTTGGAGTGTTACAATCTGATTGTGCATAGATACAATCCCTGAAGTTGCAAAGACTAAAGTCTCAACACAAAATAGATATTCTTTAAGTTAAGACTTTGCCACGTCCCCTAAAAGGCTAGTTTAAACACACCCAACATGTCTATGTCACGATCTGGAAATATTTGCGTAATGCCCCAAATGTTTATGGTGGTTTCAGTAACCACAGTAATGTTGATGCAGGCAGCAGTCATGTCAGGGAGATCGTGACACGAGATCTCAGGAGATCAGATGTGTCTCGCGAGATCCGAATGTTTTTGCGAGAGGATATTGTCACATTCTCGCGAGACCATTCGGATCTCGCGAGAATGTGACAATATCCTGGCAAAAATTTTTGCACCGGATATTTAGAGCTGCACCATTAATCGTTAAAAATTGCGATCTTGATTCAAACATCCACAATCTTTTCCTGAATGACAACGATTCAGCTATGTCTATTACGACTGTTTAACATTGCGAGTCTCAGTGGATTGTGAGAAGCACGTTTGTCGCTGCACATGTAAATGAATCAGAGGGTCGGCCATCATCATGCTTCTAATGCTGCTCACACTAACAACTCCACTAACACTGGTTTCACATCGCGTCTTAAAGACATTCAAATCTGCATTCATGCTGCTGCTGATCTAGAAAGAGCAACACAAAACCACACATGGTCTTTTCAACCACATCATTATGTCTGTGTTACAGACATTTATATAACAGAAAGTAGGCCTACTATGATAAAAGTTTATAGTTTGGGTATAAACACTTATTGTCTACATTAGCGATCAAAACGAGAGTATCTTAACACTTGTATTGTAACACTTGAATCATTCATTCCAGAGATTCCAGGAGACACTGACTCCACAATTTATTTATTTTTGTTCAAATAATGTACATTTTAGAAGACTTAAACAATGAAAAATTTTCAGAACCACTAGTAAATTACATTATTTTATTTTTTTCTCGTGATCTGAAATGTATTAAGTCTCAATTATTCAGAATAGTGCAGCTCTAGTTTACATGTTGCTTATTACTGCATATAATTAATTAAAATAAAAGTTTAATTTAATAAAGTACAAGTTGATTTAAAAATGTACTTATATTTTTTGCATTTTGTGTTTTCAGTTGAATAAAAACTGTTCCCTTTCGAGATTACACTCCTACTGCATCGAAGACGCTGTATGGGAAAAACCCTTTTTTTCCTTTTCAACTGAAGCCTATTTCAATCACGCAGTTATAACTGCACGTTGTTTGGTTCATCTAGGATAAAAAAATGAACCAATCCACGGCGGTGGCGAGCGAGCCAACGGCTATTCAGCCCGCCAAAATGGGAGGGGCGTCTGGCTATATAATCAGCCGCTCTAGCCACTGCAACTCAGATTTCTTCTCTTCAGCGACGAACTCCCTTCTTTGCTGACTCTTCGCTGATGCCGGGATCCGTCATTGAAACGCCTCAGCAGTCGGATTAGGACCTCTTGCAGCGCCCAGCTCGCAGACTCGGGTCATCTCCTGCAGCCATCCGGCGTCGATCCACAGAGCCTCTAAATGTCACAATGAAGACGGGAGGATTCAGTTGCGGAAAAGAGAGTTTATTACAAGAAGTAATACACAGCGAGAAACTAAAGTGGAGCTCTTCAGAGGCAGAGGCGGAGCTTTCCGTAGGCAGAAGCGGAGCTCAGAGGCAGAAACTGAGCTTTCCGTAGGCAGAAACTGAGCTTTCCGTAGGGCAGAGGCGGGTAGCGCAGGGAAGCAATGGGCAGCCAAAGGTCCGGCGATCGGAGTCCAGGAAGCAGCAGGGCTCAGGAATCGCGGAACCAGAACGGACCGTAAACGACAACCGCAAACACTGCAAGGATCTGACAAAGGAGAGAGCATGACAGGAACAGATATAGCCCAACGGTGATGACTCTCAGCTGGAGCGAATCAGCCTCAATCACACACACCCACAGACACCTGCTCACACATACGCACACGCACACAGACAAGACACGGTGAGGATGGGACTGGGAACCCATGAACCGTGACACTAAAAGAGTAAATTTCAAACGGCACTGTTGCAAATGCCGCGCCGTCATTGTAAGACGTGCAGGTCTCCCTTGCACGCGGATGATACTCACGCTGAGAGTGTATCATGCTTGGGGAAATCCCATGCTGATGCCATGCTCAGTGGGGCTGATTGCTTTCACTACGAGAGTTTCAGTCTTGCTTCTCTGCGCTCAAGGATAGCTTTCTTCTCAGAAAGCGAATCCGCCCCTTGCGCCCTCCCGTTTTCTTACTCCCAGGGACCTGTGAGGAAAAAACAGCGGGGCAGAGGATTTGAGCAGCCGGTGACTAGCGAGCTCGCAACGGCTCAATGCCCACACACCTCGCTGTCACAGAGAAAGCATTCGCCTGTCCTCTTCACCCAACTTTATTAGCGTCCCTCCGTGGCTGCGAGCGACATGATATTGATTGGTGTGAGTGACAATGAACTGGATGACAGCCTTTCTCTGGCGGCTTCAGAAGCGGAAGAGTTATCGGGCTCCGTGGCTGACCCCGCCCTCTTGCCGTCATCTGCTTCACAGCGCCAGACTGAAAGTGGATGACGCTAACTCATCCGCATTATGTCAAAGGCTGTCAACGAGCTCGGCTTGAATGGTCTCCGCCTGAGGAACCATCTCGCAGCAGGCTGGACGAGTGATCTTTATCAGGGCGCCATCAGGCTCTCCGCCAACGATCGTCCCCCTTCTTCCCCGAAGTGCATGACGAGCTCACGAAATCTTGGCGCGCGCCCTATTCATCTCGCATCCGCCCCTCTACTTCAGCCGCTCTCACATCCGTTGACGGCGCTGAAGAGAAAGGATACAAGCATCTGCCTCCTCTGGATGAGTCCGTGGCCGCACATCTCTGCCCGCCCATGGCTATCGGATGGAAGGCGAGGGCGACACACCCATCCAAGCCATGCAGAGCTACATCTGCACTCGCTGGACGCGCCTACTCAGCAGCTGGATAGGCTGCTTCAGCGCTGCACTCGATGGCTGGGCTTCAGGTCTTTCAAGCTAAGATGCTCGCCAACGAGGATGCGATGCGATGCAACACTTCCTCTCTAAACGAACCAGCTCTTCTTCTGCTTCCAGTCGCCCCAAATCTGCGCTGACTCAGCAGACAGCCAAACCAGCGCCAACCATCCTGGAGCCCCGACCTCCGGAGGAGGGGCGAGATAGAGGGCGCTCACACTCGGTAAGACACTACAACTTCCCTAAGCGCCAAGAACCCCGGCCCAAGATCGCCTTGGATCCAGCGCCTAAGAAGTCTTCCTGATCAGCCAAGCAGAAGGAGGAGGGGCCCGAGTCTTGCTACCGCCGGACTATCCCGCAAACGGCCTCTCATGTGTCTCTCGCCACCTCACAGAATGCTGGGTGCAGAGAAAAATGTGTGTTCGATTCCTCACTGGCCCGCTACCGCGGTTAGGTGTCCGAACGCTGTGATAGCGGACAAAATAAAACACAAACATTTTAAAAAAGAGAGTAAACTTACTTTTCTGCCTCCCATAAGCGACCTGCCTTTACGCAGCCAGTCTGCACAGCCGTTTCAACCCCTTGCCACACGGGCCGAGGCCTGGCAGGCCATCCCCGGAGTGTCAGTGTGGGTAATGAACACGGTAATACGAGGTTATTCACTCCAATTTGCTTTCTCTCCCCTGGCGGGCAGCCAGGAATCCCTGCTCTGCCTCGTCAGGGCCCTGAAAATCTATATAGAGCGTTCTGCCTCATATAGAAAGTCAGAACTGCTTTTTGTTGGCTTTGGTAACCGCGCTAAAGGTGGCCCTGTTACGAAGCAGAGAATTTTTAGGTGGTTAGTGGATGCTATTACATTAGCATACTCCTCTGTAGGGTCACGGTGCCCCATCGGGGTCAGAGCCCACTCTACCAGAGGCATCGCCTCTTCCTGGGCGTGGTCCAGCGGGGTAGACATTTGTGAGGCAGCCGGCTGGTCCTCGCCGTCCACATTTGTAAGGTTTTACAACCTGGATTTCCCTGTGGTGCAGGCCACAGTTCTTTCTGCTTAATAGCAATCTTTTGGGTTCACTTGACCAACATTGTTCAAGCCCTCTCTTTTGCTTGGTCTGTCCATAAACTATATTGAAACCAAGTATCCTTATGGGGCGACACCCAAGCCATGGATGACCCTCTAGGCTCACCCTGTGCTTGGTGTATTCTACGGACTCCCCTGGGTCTAATCCCACATGAGTCTTGGTTTCGAGTCGTTCCTCATCATAGCACAGTTGTCATAGGACTTGTCTTCGACGCAGTATGAGTGTAATCTCGAAAGGGAATGTACTCCATTACTATCGTAACCTCGGTTCCCTGAGATATGGGAACGAGTACTGCGTTCCTGGCCGTGCTATTAACTGCACGGCTCGGTTGCTTCCTTCGAATAAATCTGAGTTGCAGTGGCTAGAGCGGCTGATTATATATTCAGACATTTTGGGAGGCTATGGCGGGCTGAATAGCCATTGGCTCGCTCGCCACCACCGTGGAATGGTTATTTTTTTAATCTTAGATGAACCAATCAACGTGCAGTTATAACTGCGTGATTGAAATAGGTTTCAGTTGAAGAGGAAAAAAAGGGTTTTTCCCCATACAACGTCTTCGACGCAATACTCGTTCCCATATCTCAGGAAACGGAGGTTACGATAGTAACGAGTACGTTTTTCCCTATATATTTCACCATCAAGGATTTTTTTTTTTTATAAAAAAATCTCATCTCGTCTTGTTCTCGTGAAACCAGTCTCATGTCTCGTCTTGTGGGATAAGTGTCTTGTCACACCCCTACTAGTTTGACTTTACTATACATGGTAGATGTTATCCACCTAATAGCAACAGTCCTGTCAGATCGTCCATTCTTTGAGTGAGAGTGTAACGATACAGGTCGGCCGATCTGGTTTTGTCCGTTAAAGTTAACCTTTTCAACATGTTTCCGTGTTGCTGTTGCTCAGCATGGCATGGACGCGATGATGCCTGGGGGTTTGGCAAAAGGACGGTGGGTGGTGCTCCATCACAATGCACTGGGTCAGTTGGACAATGAGAGCAGACTGCGCTTGTCAGAATGAGAGACTTTATAGAAAACTAAGCGTTTGAGAGAGGCGGGCATAGAGAACCTAAAATAATTTACAGTATTTGAAAAATAATGTGTTTTTTATATTAAATCATGTCAACTTATTCTGTTAAACCAAATACACAAAATAATGATCTTTAAAAGAGCAGCATATGACCCCATTAAGTAATTGAGAATGCATCAGTGTTGGCATAAAATAGCATAGACTACATTAAGCTGCTTGGAAATGGTCTTACAGACTTTACCTTTCTTCACATGCTTTCTGATTTCCTCAAACAACTCTCTCCTTGTTCGGTGTGGTTCAGACAATACCAATCAGATACCATGCTGATACCAGATATCATGCTGATACCAATCAGCATAGCGACTACATTTATCCTTTTAAATACTCCGAATGACAAATTAAAAGATTTGGGTGGAAGCAGTTTGTTAAAAAAGTTCTAGGGGAACCAACATTTCTGTTCTTTGTTTATATCTATATATCTATAGGTGTTCCTGTGACTCAGTGGTAGATCATTGCGTTAGCAATTTAATGTGAGCTTACAATTTAATGTGAGCATACAATTTAATGTGAGCAGCTATTGGAAGCCAGTGCAAATTGACGAACAGAGGTGTGACGTGCGTTCTTTTCGGCTCATTAAAGATTAATCTTGCAGCAGCATTTTGGATTAATGCAGAGGTTTGATGGAACTGGCTGGAAGACCTGCCAAGAGAGCATTGCAATAGTCAAGTCTAAGAGCCTGAAAAATGAGTTGTGTTGCATGTTCCGAGAGAAAGAGCCTGATCTTCTTAATATTATATAATGCAAATCTACAGGACTGGGCAGTTTAATAATGTGGTCTGATAAATTCAGCTTATCATAACACAAGCAGTTCTGTCTTAGCTAGGTTGAGTTGAAGGTGATGGTCCTTCATCCAGCAAGAAATGTCTGCTAGACATGCTGAGATGCGAGCAGCTATTTTATTGAAAATATGTTATGTACATTTGAAAAACAGCAATGGGTAAATTTTACCCATTCAAGCTGACATTAACAAAACATGATGATCTATATTTTCCAGCATGGTTTAAGAAAACTATACAATTTTGCACTTTAAGAAGTTTACATGGTCAATGACACAAATTTGTTTAGGAATATGCAGATTCGTACATATAATTGTTTTATGTCCTAGCTTTGATTAGATTTTTATTTTATTTAAAATGCTATTGCTGGGAATAAACTAAAATAAAAATAACAATTGTTTGGAGCCTACTGTAGATTAAAATGCTTTACTTCTTCATAAATATATTATACCAAAAAGCTGACTTACTGAAAGTTGACTTTGTCTACTTGAAATCGAGTTTCAATAATCCCTGAAGTCAGAACACGGCACCTCAGTAAATCCTGAAAAAAAATGGACAAACTGACTTCAATGACACTGAACACTAATAATAATAATACATCTAGTGTGACAGCACCCTCACCTGGTCTGTTGGTGTGTAGTCACTCTGTCGTACAGACTCAATTCGGTCCAAAAAGCTAAAAAAACAAAAAAACAGTTAACAGACAAATTAAAATACACCATGATTATGATAATACTATACTATAATATGATTAACTAAATAAACTGTAAGACACGTTTACCACATCTGAAATTCACAGCAAATTTTGTATGATTTGTGTCTCTCATGAAATGTATTTGGTCATTTTTACTGGGTTTACATTATGCTTTGCTCTGATTGACTAGACTTGATTGTATGTGGGAAGCGGGCTATGTATTTGATTAAGTGTATGCATGTGTGTGGATGAGTAAGTTGGTGAGACATATACATTTAGGTAGTGATGCACCGATCATGATTTTTCGTGGCCGATTCCGATACCGATTTTTTTCGAGCAAACTGGCCGATTCTGATACCGATTTATTTTCCTTTAAGCAACCAACAAGAAATAATGAAATATTCTAACCCAAATAAAGTGGTTATATAGTGAATATAGATTTTATTTAACATGTATAATATTTAATTGTTTAAAAAATATATATATTTAAGAAAAAAGTTGCCTCCCAAATTCATGTCTGTGGTGTTTCAACAATGGATGTCACCCCTTTAAGAAAAGGGAGAATTCTATTTGGACTACTTCCTATGTTTAACGGTCACTGCAGGTGCTGGTTGATCTGAGGGGTGCATGGGGAGTACATTCTTTCATATACATTTTAAAGTCAAAAGACTTTGATCAAAGACTTATCTCTGTCCCCAGATCACAGCTAAAGTATAGAGGGGATAGAGCCTTTGCGGTTGCTGGCCCTAGGCTGTGGAACAGCCTTCCAGCCTACATCAGATCGGCACAGTCTTTAACTGTTTTTAAATCATCTCTTAAAACCTATTTCTTTTCTTTGGCTTTTAATTCACTGTGAGTTTATGGTATGAATCTGTGGGTTGTACTGTGTTTTATGTTTTTGTTTGTTCAGCACTTTGGTCAGCCGTGCTTGCTGTTTTTAAATGTGCTATATAAATAAAACAAACTTGAAACTTGAAACTTAAAGTCAGCTAAATCTCTGACAATTTCATGTGTTGTCATTAGTGTATGTGGTGTTATGTTGATATCTTGCAGATCTGGCATATTTTAATAAAAAAATTATATAAATACATACTTGTTGATATTTCCAAAATGTCCCCTGATCTTGAAATCATCATGATGGTAGCCTCCATTTTAGAAAAGTCTAAGCTGATTTGTATGTGGTGTTACTGTCTCTGGTGTTAATGTATTTTCTGGTAACACAGAGCCTTTAGTAACTTGCATTATAAAGTCTGTGGTGTTATAATTACATCTGTGGTGTTACTTCAATATGACATAGACATAAGTGGCTGTGTCACAAGTTTTTGATTAAAATTCAAAATGTTCTTAAGCTTTTATTTTAATGGATATAGCATATTAAACTAATTTTAAATGCCTATCAATATATATTATTAGAAAAAACAAACAAACATCTTTACAAATTCTGCCTCTCATTTTCCACCCCAGTTGAAGATGGACCAAGATGGTTTTTAAATTGGGTTGAAACTACATAAAACTGGCCTTAAATGAAAACATTAACAGTAACCATGAGAAATTAAAGGCAACATGTGCATAGTTACAATCTAAACAACACAACCAACACACACTCAACAGTCCAAACAAAGATGTTACTTAATCAACATTTGTTGCCATTTTTAAAATTGGTGTAAAGAAAAAAGGTATTTACCAGCGAAACTAAATAAAACCAAAGTAGGCTACATAAATAAATTATTCCAAAATGTTAAATCAAATAATGTTTAGTGCAACGAGCAAAAACAAAGATGCTACAGCTCGTGCTTTTTAAATCGAATTAAGTCTTAAGGTAAAATAAATATAATAATCTTGTACAGAAAAGTTCTAAGCGCCATGCATTTTATATGTGGTGTTCTCGTCTCTGGTGTTAATGTATTTTTCTGGTAACACAGATGTTTTAGTAACTTGCATTATATTTTCTCGTGATCTCGACATAACGAAAAGTTGTGGATTACTCAATATGACATAGAAAAGTGGCTTTCACGACGTTTTTGATTATTATGAAAATTCACCTTGTGAATGTTTCTGGCTTAATATTTTAATGGATACGCTAGCATGATATCTCCATCATAAAGTTACTAATTTCCTGCAGCAATATGGACTTTATCTCACCGCAGTAAAGATAGTTTGCAGTTCGATATTCAGATTTCTTTTGGCTTGAAGATGGACGCAGATGTGCTGTCATAGACATGCAAATAATACTGAATGACATTCTAAATGATTTGTGAATTCATATGACAGTTGACTGGCAATGAAATTGACTAACATTTGCTCAGGGTCGCTATATTGTCTTCGACGATACAGTTGCAGACCCGACAGCACTTCTCAAGTGTCGAACACATGATAAGTGTCAATCACTGACAGACACAGAGCTTTGTTTCAGTTTGAGTGAGTCCCTGATCAAAGAAAAAGGTATTTACCAGTGAAACTAGATCCAAAGTAGGCTATATATAGCATTTTCTCATGCCGAATAAACAGAGAAAATTAAGTCGTGATAACGACAAAACAAAGATGTCGAGATCACGAGAAAATTATGTCGTGATCAAAAACAAGACAGAAAATTATAATAATGCATGGCCGCTTAGAACTTCCGTACAGAACTGACGCTTATACGCTTGAACGCTTTTATTCTTTACAAAAAGTATTTCAGCTTTGTCACAAGTTGGTCTGTTTCTTTTCTCATCCAACACGTGAGAAGCTGCACTGAACAACTGTTCACGGTCTATTCTTTTGCAGGGCGTGGACTGATACGCTCACGCGACTTCTAGTGATGGGTAGTTCGGATAATTTTACCGACTCGGACCTTTGAGTCTCGTTCAAGATGAACGAATGACTCGAAAAACCCGAAGACTCAAAAAGTGAACTAAAGAATTATCTTTCCGGCTCATACTGCATTAATCACGCGATGAACGAACGACACAAAAAACCGAAGACTCAAAAGAGGTGAACTAATTCCAGTACAGAACCTTTAGGATGGTGCGGATGCGTGACTGAACGAATCACTACCCGAAACGACTCGTTCTTCTCGAGTCTCATTAAAGATTTGTTCAAAATGAATGAATCGTTCAAAACCGACCCATCACTAGCAACTTCAGCTAAAGCAGCAAAGGAAAGCGGCTCTTGTTTGTGTGCCAGTAATGTTACACCAACGGCTGTTCGCTTCATTGTATCTGTTTTTCTGTTTTTTTTTTGTCACTGCACTTCCACACAAATGACATGTTCGCAAAACTTCACGCACTTTCGGAAAAATCGTCCGAAAAAAAGACAAAAAGGTTCCGATCTTTGGCCGGTCAACCGGTGCATCCCTACATTTAGGGTTGTGACGGTGAGGAAATTTTCCCACCGGTTAATTAATGTGTTGTCACACCGGTTATACCGGTATCACCGTGGTGGGGGGTCGTTTGAGTTATGACATATTGCATGTTAAGTAATGTACAAATATATAGGCTATAAATAAATAACAGTACCGCCTCTCTACGTATTCTTTGTTTCGGAGCAGCAAAACATTTCTCATCGCGCTGTGTAATACAGACTGAACGGCGGCTCAAAACCGCTGTATGAGCACATGATACGCAAACTACAGCTCTCGGCTGGATAAAAGAAGCCAGTTTCACACTAGTAGACACAAGTTTTGATGGACGACTATTGTAATCAAGGAATAGCTGATTACAGTGACATGATCATGCATTAGGTATTCGTTATGTCCGTTATAAATGATGCGAACTGTGTATGTGTGCTCTCGGCTCACTCATCAATATAACATCATATTTCTGCTTGAATACAGCTCAGTATATTCACGTAGTTGAATACAGCAAGTGTTTTTCAACGGATGCTCGCGTGTGTTGGAGAAGTTTGTGAGGATCAGTGGTGTTTATGTGCATACGGGCATCAGACACTCCAAAACAGCTTGTTCTTACAGAGGAAAAAAAAAAAAAAAATAATGTATTACATTAATGCAATAAAAAAGATACATCACAACAAGCCTTTTTAATTATTTATTTAATATGTATTTTATCCTTTATTTACTTTTCACTTGATAGATCTCGGTGAGTTTCTCATTTGTAAAGTAGATCCGCACACAAAAAAGTGTGGGCACCGCACCACTGACTTAGATTATTGGAGAAGTCAAAAGGCTTAAAATGGGTGGTTTTACATTTAGTTTTGAAACTCTTCCGCCATATTCTTGTCTGTCTCACCTCACTCTTCTTGTCAGTCATCTCTCTTTACGTGATAAATTAAATCTGATCTGTGATGTAGAGTTCTGCGCGGGACTGTTTTTTTTAGGTTTTATTCCGCACCCACCCTCTCCCGCGATATATTCACATTTCTGATGAAAGACAGACAGATAGGCTAACAAATAAAAGTTTAGTCTGCACAACATTTTATTTATTTTATTCGTCTTGTCAAGAGTCTTTTAATTTATTATGTTATTGACATTTTTCTGTCAACACGGAATAAAGTGTCACAGAGAGAAAAAAAAAGTTATACAAAAATTGTAATCCTTATTTTTATTCATCTTGTCAGGATACAATTCGTTTAGGCTAACATTCAGCCTACAACACAATAGGAAAAAAAATTAGGTTTAGCCTAATAGCTATTTTACTAGTCTTGTCAAAATACTAAATTAATTTAACATCTTGCAGTGAAACAAACAAACAAACACAGTGAAATGTGCAGCAGAGAAAAATTTATAAATCCTTCACAGACTGTCATTTAAAATTATAGGATAACCATAATACAAAAAAAATAAACAAGGAAAGATGAGTTGAACGTCCTTCAAATACATCGCATCCACACTTTGCTCAATCCTTATTCTGCTCTGTCACTCATCACAATATGCCTGTTCTGTCTGAGAGCTGTCTGAGAGCATGGCACTGTCCCGACGGTGGGGGACAGTGCCATGGTGGGCAAGTGACGTAACGGTGTTGCGGCTTAACACCGGTATAACCGTCAACACCGTCTTTCGTGTCAAGCCTAATATACACCAGAAAATTAAAGTGAGAATCTAAAACCAGCACTGGTGACCAGACTATGTGCTGTGTCTGTGTTGGCCTCCAGGTGGAGCTCTAGCACAGATCAATTCAGGCCTGTTTCGTTGCCTTAAAGCTTGGGACAGGACAACAAAATTGTACATATCTTTTGCAACTGTACAGGTCATGCAGTGAGTACTGCAAGCTTATCAGATAATGTATACCATATGACAGTTTTTTATTTTGCTTTTGAAATGCCCTATGCAATCACAACTAGTGATCGACCGATATTGATTTTTTATAACCGATCCGATACCGATTATTTATACGTTTATGTACCGATAACCGATATTCAGAACCGATATTTATTTACTGTTATAAAGTAAATAAATAACAGAGTGAAACGGTTATACTGGTGTTAAGCCGCAACACTGTTACCATGGCACCGTCCCCCGTCCTTTAGATTGTTTTTATAGTAATACAAATAAATTCGTTCAGATAGAGGACACTAAAATTAAAACTGAACGTGGCTGCTAAATGCAACGCGCGAGCGAACGTGAGTCTTGCATCACAACAGTCTAGGTCTGCATTGCCACGGCTGTCCGACCAGATTTCTTACTCGCGGATTTCTTACTCCGCTGTCCTTGAAGGACGTGCAATTATCTTTCCTTTTTTTATTATGCTTATCCTATCATTTTAAATGACAGACTGTGTCGAATTTATTTATTTTTTCTCTGCTGCATTTTTCTCTGCTGCTAGTGTTAATAGCAAGATGTTAAATGAATTTAGTGTTTTGACAAGACTAATAAAATAGCTATTAGGCTAAACCTACATTTTTTTCCTATTGTGTTGTAGGCTGAATGTTAGCATAAACTAATTATATCCTGACAAAACAAATTATAATAGGGATTACAATTTTTGTATAACTTTTTTCCTCTCTATAAAACTTTATTCCGTGTTGGCAGCAAAATGTTATTGACATTTATCAGTCAATAAATTCAAGACCATGAGCTCAATGTCGGAGACAAAGTGTGGTACTATACAGGTTCGCCCGACCAAGGCAGAACGCTCCCCATCGCCTAGCTGTTCCTACCTCACTGGACAGGAGCCCATGAGATTGCAGACAAGCTCTCGCCTGTTGCCTATCGAATCAAAATCAGACAAGGGCACAGCGAGCCAGTCCTTCGATGGGTCCATCGAAACCAGATAAACCTGATGGGACCTGATGGGATTACTGGTCGTGTTTTGAGGTCCTGCGCTGATCAGCTTGCTGGTTGGTTTACTTCCATCTTTAATGAGTCCCTTGCTGTCTCTGTGGTTCCCACCCCCTTTAAAAAAATCTGTCATCATCCCTGTGCCTAAGAACAGTAAACCCTCTTGCCTGAATGACTATCGCCTAGTTGCCCTCACATCAACAGTCATGAAGGTTTTTGAGAGACTTTTAAAGAAACACATTTGCTCCTCCATCCCTGCTACTTTGGACCCTCTTCAGTTTGCCTACCGCCCAAATAGGTCTACTGATGATGCCATCTCTCAGGTCCTGCACTCTTCCCTCACACACATTGACAGCAAAAATGGCAACTATGTCAGGCTGCTATTCATTGACTATAGCTCAGCTTTCAATACTATAGTCCCCACCAAGCTAGCTGTCAAACTCTCAGACATCAGCCTAACACATCACTCTGTGACTGAATTGAAGACTTCCTCACCGGCAGACCACAAGTGGTGAAAATGGGCCAGTTCACCTCCAACTCCATCACCCTGAATGTAGGAGCCCCACAGGGCTGTGTCCTGAGTCCCCTGCTCTACTCTCTTTCCACACATGATTGTGTGTCCTCTCACAGCTCCACTTATATTGTTAAATTTGCTGATGATACTGTGGTTCTGGGCCTCATTTCCAACAATGACGAGACCGCATACTTGGATGAGGTAGAGAGACTTACATCATGGTGCCAGGACAACTGTCTCTCTCTGAACGTGAGCAAAACTAAAGAGCTGATTGTAGACGTCAGGAAGAGACAGCAGCGGCCGTACACTCCTCTTATGATCAGTGGGACCCCTGTGGAGAGGGTGAGCAGTTTCAAGTACCTCGGTGTAAACATCTCCGAGGACCTGACTTGGACTGCACACATTCAAACACAGGTCAAGAAAGCCAGGCAAAGACTGTACCATCTGCGAGAGCTGAGGAAATTCAGGGTCTCACCAGCTATCCTGAAAACTTTCTATTCAGGGGCCATAGAAAGTGTATTGACTTGCATCTCAGTGTGGTATGGTAACGCAACAAACCAGGACTGCAAAGCTCTGCAGAGAGTTGTGCGCTTAGCTGAGTGCATCTCAGGGTCTGCTCTTCCTTCTCTGCAGGACATCTACCTCAAACGCTGCAAAGCAGAGCTGTAAAAATCATCAAGGACTCAAATCACCCCGGTAACTGTCTTTTCATTTTACTGCCATCTGGCAAGCGCTTCAGGAGCATGATGGCAAAAACTGAGAGACTGAAGAGGAGCTTCTTCCCTCAGGCCATCAGGCTCCTAAACTCAAACTCGGTCTCATAACATTTACATGACTCAATTTAATGTGTACATACCCGGTACAACCATGTTTGCACATTCTTCTTGCTGTTTGCACATTCCTCTTGCACATCCCTGTTTATATTATTATTTATTAAGTCCACAGTATACTGTATTGCACATTTTATTTAATTGAACAATTTACCCCTTATTTTTATTTTATTCTTACCTATATTTATATATATTCTCGTGTTATGTTTTATTTGTACTTTTTTGCACTGTCCATTGAGCGGATCTGTCCTGATTTACATTTCACTACTGATTATATCCTGTATAATTGAGTATGTGACGAATAAAAATAACCTTGAACCCTTAAAGAGGCAACAGGGCTCCAGCCGACAGGAAAAGGGGGAAAATCAAACCCACTGACACAGACCGACAACCATATGCTCTACACCACACAAACATAAGTACTGTTGTTTTAGGAAAACATGTAGCAACTAGGGGTGTGCAATATATATCGTCTGCAATATTATCGTAATTGTTGTTTTTACGATGTGCAATTTGACAATATCGAGTATTTTGCTAAAACCCAACTAACACCTACACAGTGCACGCATACATTAGCCTGCGTGGTGATGAATGAGTTAAACAGTGCATGCGCGCAATTCGAGTGTGTTCTTTCACTGCATGATTCAGTCAATTAAAATGCATTAAGAATGATCGCAAAATTCAAGATATGGGGGCAGAAAATGTATATATTTATGTTTCATATAGTTAAAATCACAGGAAGGGTGCCGTTTTTTCTTCAAAAATAAACATGATTACAAATGTGATATTGATTATATACAACAGTTCAATAAACAATAAGTTAATATTAAGACACTTATGTTTTAGACACCATATTGCCTGTTTTTGCTGCATTTCGCAGACAAAAAAATATTCCAAACAGCTACAGCGAGGTTTTGAGTCTCAGTGATTCGTTCCTGAATGATTCAATCATTTAAATGATTCGGTTCAGTCGCAACGACTCACTTATTAACAGTGACGTGCTGCCACCTGCTGGTGGTTTAATTTCACATTTAAAGTCTATATTATTTTTTTAATAATTTTAAATATCAGTATTTAATGTTTTATGTTTAAAATGTCAAATAAATATGCATTTGTAACTTGTTTAAAGCACTCCATGTCCCTATGAGCTGCATTAAACAGTGTTTGAATACATCTAAACACTTCTGCAACTTCTGTAGAGATTCATTTTGATGATACTGGTTTCATTTGTTTGGGAGCAGCCTAAATGTGTATTATCTTAATTGACTTGTTAAATGTAACAATGTGACTCAAAATATGTAAACTTTAGAAACAAAATTGCTTTATTAAAGGCAAAAATCGAATTTAAACTTAAATGAAAATATTAATTCGTCACTGATGTGAACTGAACACACAGAATATGAAGAATATCATAAACTGCAGCTGTGCACGGTATTCAGATATTAGCACAATAACACACTTAGCAAAATATCGTCTAATTATCGGTATCGAAAAAAATCCCCAAAAATATCGAAATATCATTTTTTTTCAATATTGCACACCCCTAGTAGCAACCATGCTTAGACACAACACATACTCTCTCCTCCGCTGTACTGCTAGGACCAATCTCTAGTAGAGAGGAGTTACTCCACACATGTGACGCAAGTGATGCAAGTTCCTTGATCGACAACTTAGCCATGAATAGGATTCCACACTACGTTTCCACACTTAAAGACATTGTGAATGTGGGATTTTGACAAGGGAACACCTATGTCAAATTCCACACTCCTGAAGTCGTTGCGTATCACGATAACAACGAGCAGTTGTATCTGGCCCCAAACCTAAAGATGTGTACGCTCACTAAGGACATTCACTTCCTCTGCCCGAGTAAACCCTTCGTACGCGATAATACCGAGGGCATCTACGGCCTAGAATCCATTAGACCCGACACTAGCTGCCCCGCCGAAGCAACACCACGTTCTCAAGTTGAGGTAACACAAGCCGAAATCATCGGAAACCGATGGCTGGTCAACACCCCAACACGGACAGCTACCCTCACATACGATCAACACGACACCGGCGTGCGCATTAGTCTGCCCAATCAAACTTTATGGATCACTGTCCCTAAGGGCTCGATCCTCCATATTGACGAGTTAGCATTGTATCACCTTACCGACGACGAGTATCAGGCTGAAATCGAAATCTCACCCTTCTTCAAACAGCATTCCTTTGTCCTCGATCCAGAATTGGAAGAAAGGATCACGGAGGAAGGAATGCAACTTATTGATTTGACACCCGTTGACACAGCTTTAGAAGCTATTGCTCGCCTTCCGCCCGCTGGCGCGCCAATTATTCGGTCTTGGTCTGCCGCTGACACACCGCTTTGCATCTCTACTATTGTAGGATACATTGTAACTTTGACACTGGCCTTCCTCCTACACAAGCGAGTGAATGCCGCTCAAGAGTCTTTCAACAGATGCACATCAGGCGCCTTTTCCGATGCGATACACCCGACCAAGAACCCGAACCCGAGAACTCAACCAACATCGTCGAACTCGAGAACTCGATCATACCTCGTCGAACCCCTAACAATTAAACCAATCAAGATGACCCAATTGCCAATAATCCCAAACAATGCATCCCTACATCTTCTCAAGTTTCTAACCTGTTCCTTCCCAAATTACCCTGCACCAGGATTCAGTCAGTGATAGAGATGTTGTTTGTGTCTTGTGTGTACCCATTCTCTCTGCCTCTTGTTCCAGAGCTCGCCGATGTTCCATCGGGAACATCACCGAGCCAAAGGGGGATGTGTAGAGTCTAATTGCCTAAAAAGGGATTTGAGAACCAGCACATTCCTAAGGGGTCGTAAAAGGGTAATACATGAGCTAACTGTCTGGCCGAGTTCCTGCCCCAAGTCGCCTTATCTCAGGAGACCCCCTAAAAAAATAGGAGACTTTTAAGGAAAATATCTGGATGTTCTCCAAAACAGGACAAAGGAACTCTTTATCTTGACATGGCCCGGGATGGCCATTCAACGCATAATTCAATAATGCAGGACTGTTTTATGGTGAAACTTTTGGACTGATCTTTTCCAGATCCCAGGACATGACCCAATCATGACCCCCAGGACAGCCCCTCTTTCGCTCTGCTTTCGCCCCCTCTGCAGGTCAAAGGAAATAACTTTGCTGTGTGTCTGCCCAGTGCAAAGAAACCACCCTTAACTGGTGGACTTTATGCACAAAGACATTCATTTATTCCATGGCTATTAAAACAATATATTCAAGAGACAATATATATTAAGGTTGTATTTTATGTCGTGTATAAGATTGTTATGTAAGTGGAACCTATGATTTTGCTTAACCTATGACGTATTACTGTTTCCTGTGAGGTTATAATGTGTTTAGATTCATATAGACGGTCGTGAAAATTATGAATCAGTGATGCGACCGATTTGGTGATATAAATGGGTAAACGTGATAAAAGTTTAATACCTATGTAAAGTGTTATTTTTCGTCACATGGAAGATTCACTGTGGTGCGCCCCAAAAGACATGGGCGGCTCCACCCCACAAGAACAATCTGATTGGAAGAAGCCTCTAGTGGGCGTACGGAAATCAGTCTGTTAAAACTGACCACCCCAGCTGAAAACTCTCTTCGCTCTGCACGCTGCTTTTACTTGCTCGCTCACTGATGATCCGGAAGCTGGACTCTAGAAACAAACAGCTCAACATCTTCAGTGCTCCAACACAGAAACAAAGACCGCCAATCGCAAGAGGGCTTCCTGGTGATGTCACGCAGCAGCGACTTAAGCCATCAGAGATTTCCGTGAAACATGAAGGAACCATATGGGATGGGAAGAGATCTTCGGCCCGCTTAACGTAAAGCAAGTATTCAAACAAATCGTTCAGATCTTCAGCCAGCTTAACGTAAAGCAAGTATTCAAACAAATTGTATATTGTTCAATTCCGGTAGAGCCCATGCAGCAGGGCACCTGGGTGAATGTGAGGCAGCATAGTCACGGGTCAAAATACCGCTCTTCCGTTCCGATCAGAACATCAAACAGGTTCTCCCCAGTCAGTGACGCACCCACTGAGAAACCTAAGTGCTCTAATTATTGGCGATTCTATTGTACGTAACGTGAAAATAGAGACACCACCCACCATAGTCCAGTGTTTACCGGGAGCCAGAGCGCCTGACATCCTGGAAAATTGTGGCAAAAAGTGCTGGCTAATGCTAAATGTAAATTCAGTAAGATTCAGGCGCTAATGATGCTCGACTTCGCCAGACGAAGATCACAAAAAAATTATGTTAAAGAGGTTTGTGAACTTGCAAATACGATGTCAGACAATGTAATATGCTTTGGCCCGCTCCCTGCTTACCGGGGCGATGAGATTCATAGCAGACTGTAGTCACTCAATGGCTGGATGCCTAAGTGGTGCCCGCAGAATAACAAAGGTTTTATAGACAATTGGATGAGTTTTTGACGCAGACCTGACCTGTTGAAAAGAGATGGTCTTCATCCCTCCTGGGGTGGTACCGCTCTTCTCTCCAGAAATATGGCACATAGTCTTAGAGTTCATACTTGACTAACTGGGGCCCAGGTCAGGAAGCAGACAGACTGGCTAAACCGACTGTCTGTTAGCCGCCTCACGTCACTGAGGTCTGCTAATTTTCAGCACATATAGACCCTTTCACATACTTATCACACTATAGAGACTATGTCTGTTTCCCGAACTAGAAAATACAAAATACTTACAAAACAGTTCATGAGTAACTTAATTGATGTTCAACAAATGAAAAATTTATAACACAGAGAAACAAATGATAAAGCTTGGCTTATTGAATATCAGGTCCCTTTATACGAAAGTGCTTTTTGTAAATGATATGATCACTGATCATAAACTAGATGTGCTCTCTTTGACAGAAACCTCGCTAAAACCAGGTGAATACATTATTTTAAACGAGTCTACCCCCCAAGATTACTATTATAAAAAATTAGCCATGTCCAAAAGTTAGAGGGCGAAGAGTTGATACAATTTATAGCAATATTCTCAGTATTTTTCAGAAGACAGGATTTAGGTATAGCTGCTTTGAAGTAATAGTGCTACATATATCATTATCTAGAGAAAAAAAGTATTAATGATAAATCCACTGTGATGTTTGTACTGGCTACTGTATACAGGCCACCATATAGACTTTATTAAATAATTTGGTGATTTTCTATCAGAGTTAGTGCTGGCTGCAGATAAAGTCTTAATTGTGGGTGATTTTAATATCAACGTTGATAATGATAAAGATGCATTAGGATCAGCATTCACAGACATTCTGAACTCTATTGGGGTTAGACAACACGTGTCAGGACCTACTCATTTTTGAAATCATACTCTAGATGTAATACTGTCACATGGAATTGATGTTAATGGTGTTGAAATTCTGCAGCAAAGCGATATATCAGATCATTATCTAGTCATGTGTAAATTTCATATAGCTAAAGCTGTAAATTCAACTCCCTCTTACAAGTATCGAAGACACCATCACTTCTACCACAAAAGACTGCTTTGTAAGTAATCTTCCTGATTTATCAGCATATCCAACAGCGCAGAAAAACTTGATGATGTAACAGAAACTATGGACTCTTTCTTTTCTAGCACTTTAGATACGGTTGCTCATTTATGCTTAAGAAAGATTAAGGAAAAGAGTCCAACACCATGATATAATGAGCACACTTGTGCCCTAAAGAGAGCAGCCCAGAAAATGGAGCGCATCTGGAGGAAAACAAAACTAGAGATATTTTGGATTGCTTGGCGGGAAAGTACCCTATCCTACAGATAAGCATTAAAAACTGATATATCTGATTACTTTTCATCTATTTTAGAAGAAAACAAACATAACCCCAGGTATTTATTCAATACAGTGGCAAAATTAATAAAAAATAAAGCATCAACAGGTGTTGACATTTCCCTACAGCACAGCAGTAATGACTTCAAAATGTATACTATTAGAGATAAAACTGTAACCATGCAGCCGTCAGCTACAGTATCACATCAAATAGTGCACTGTAGATCCCCTGAGGAACAATTCCACTCATTATCTACTTTAGGAGAGGAAGAATTGTATAAACTTGTTAAATCAGCTAAACCAACATGTATGTTAGACCCTATTCCATTTAAACTACTAAAAGAGGTGCTTCCAGAAGTCATAGGTCCTATGTTGGCTATTATTAATTTATCATTGTCATTAGGATATGTCCCCAAAACCTTTAAATTGGCTGTTATTAAGCCTCTCATTAAAAAAAACCACAACTTGACCCCAACGATCTAGTTAACTACAGACCGATCTCAAATCTCCCTTTTTTGTCAAAGATACTAGAAAAGGTTGTATCCTCACAATTATATTGTGAAGATACAACCCCAACCCTCAAATCACACCGCCCCTCTCTGAAACCCCAAACAACCCCCCCCACCTTACCACATCTCAGGAAAAACTGTTAACTTTTATCTCTGTGGAAATCAGGTGAGCGGGCCTGCACAAGCCACCTGTAGAAACACACTCTCCTCTGCATGCACTAGACACTTTCACACACCATTGTGTGTCCATAATCCCACAAAAGACTGATTGAAATATATGACTGTAATGTATGTATGTTTACTGGCTCATGCACCACAAATCACCTTACACTGTTCCCCAGCCAGCTGCTTGAATGTCTCTCTTTGCACATGTACAGTATTTGAAGTCATCTGCACAGTTGTACAGTTTGTATTTTATTTTATTTTTAGTTTATGTATAGGTAACCACTTTTATATATAGTATATGTATAGTCAAAGCTGACAGTAGGTTAGTTTGTGTATAGGTTTATACTGTTTTACTTCGTGTATATATATCTGTATTTATGTAGCACCGTGGTCCTGTGAGGCACGACATCTCGTCCCACTATGTGTCCACACATGTAGAGGAATGACAATAAAGCTCAACTTGACTTGACTTGACTTGACTTGATATTCCTTCTTAGAGAAAAATTATATCTGTGAGGATTTCCAGTCAGGATTTAGACCATCTCATAGTACTGAGACTGCTCTCATTAGAGTGACAAATAACCTGCTCTTATCATCCGATCGTGGTTGTATTTCTCTATTAGAGCTACTGGATCTTAGCGCTGCATTCGACACTATCGATCACAAAATTATTTCAATAGACTAGAAAATGTTGTTGGCATTATAGGAAGTGCACTAGCATGGTTCAAATCATACTTATCTGACCGCCATCAATTCGTAGCAGTGAATGAAGGGGTATCATATCGATCACAAGCGCAGTATGGAGTACCTCAAGGCTCAGTACTAAGGCCATTACTTTTCATGCTTTACATGTTACCCTTGGGAAATATCATCAGGAAACACGGGGTTAGCTTTCAATGTTATGCTGATGATACGCCGCTCTATATTTCTTAGCGGCCCGGTGAAATGCATAGTTGATATAAAAAAGTGGATGACGAGTAATTTCTTACTGCTAAATTCTGAAAAAAAAACAGGTGTTAATTATCGGAACTAAAACTAGAGATCGACCGATATATCGTTTTAACCAGTATTTTTTCCCGATATTTAAGCATTTTTCCATAAACGGATATCGGTTTTGTAATATCAGTATCAATTGCACGAAGGATCGCCTCTGCAGCGCATCTGAGGGGAGACGAGACAACAACGGCGGCGTGCACAGGTACTTGATTTGCTGTAGTTAGTAAACTTTATTTAACATAACAGCCATTAATGCACAAATTGGATGTATTAAATACATGCCTGATATGCAGTTTATGCAGCTTGGCTCTAAGAAATAGAGACGAACTCACGGAGTCACATAAGATAATCCGTCACTCTTTCCCAATAAATACGTAACTTTGCCTGAATGTAATCATATGCAGCCATGAATGAGCGCATGTTGGAAATAAAAGTGCTGAATTTAAGTCTCTCTCTATTGTCTATGCTTATCGTTAGTCTCGTGAAGCTGGAGTCACGTAAAATAATCCGTCAAGTCCTCTCCCAATAAAGACGTAACTTTGCCCGAATTAAATAATACAACCCTGAATGAGGGCATGTTGGACATAAAAGCGCTGAATTTAATTCTCTCTCTGTTGTATATGCTCATCTTAGTCTCGTGAAGCCGCTTTCATATTGCTGTTCACTCAGCGGTTGATTCTCAGGAAATGCTCCAGCACGGCCACCGCATGTAACTTTTAACAAGATTAATTTGTTTGAAACACGCTAAACTATATTAACATTTACTATACAACCATTATTTCACAAATAAACATCTAAATAAATACATCTCTATCAAAATGTATTATGTATTATCTCCGCAAGCGATCGCAGTTTGAGTATAGTTCTGTGTAAATGCATAGATAAACCGCGCTGTCAGCAGGCATTTCATAATTTAGAATGACAAAAACATTTTAATAATTCTGATATAACATGCCAGTTGAGAAATGCAATAAAATACGTTTTGTTTGTTGTAGCTTATTTCAATATTCCAGAGAATATTATTCAGTGAATTAACATTATCCAGTGAATTATTCTTCACTCTTTAGCCTATTAAACAGCTTATAAACCTACTAAAACTGTAGTTTAAAATGTTGATATGACTCCTGTCCTTTATTTTCTCCATTCGAAAAACATTAGACATTATTTTGCATATTGTTAATATCAGTGTTGCTGATGATGATTTTTATAAATTCAATGTTTTTATTGTTGTAATTTGAAGATTAAATTTAACATGAAAGAATGTTAATTTGCAAAAAAAAAAATGTTGTTGAGATGACTGAAAGGAGGAAAAACTAAAGTGAAGAATGGACATACTTCACTCAGTTATTTATTTACTTTATAACAGTAAATAAATATAGTTTCTGCATATCGGTTATTGGGTACATAAACATGCAAATAATTGGTATCGGTTATAAAAAAAAATCTATATTGGTCGATCACTAGAGATTAGCCATCTAAATTTCATTTTTGTTGTTGTTGTTAAGTTTCCAAGACAAAATTCTGTTCAGTTATTACCAAAGCAAATCAGTAGTACAGGAATTGGAAGAGAAATGTCTAGAGGAGGGGTCCAACCCTGAAGGAAGGTAACTCTCCAAGAGCAGAGTTGGAGACCCCTGGTCAAGAGAGACATTTTAGAAATGTCAAGTCAATAACATCTATTTCTTAGAGTATTCCTTCCTCATTGTCATACAGACTATTATACTGAATAATGACCTGCATAGGAATTCAACTGCTCAAAAGCTGAGATGAAGACATAGACACTTTAGACACTGCACTGCATCTGTGGGTCACACAAGTAAACAAATCCACTCTGCACTATCCAATAGGTTGTGCTGCACAAGGGTCCAGTAGCAATTCTCAGGCAAGAAACCTTCACTCAGCAAATATGATTTATGATTAGGAGACATGCTGTGAGAGATGACAGCACTACTGGGAGTGGGAGTAAAGCTGACACATTATTAACAGATACTCACTACTGTGCGCAGTCGATGAGCTGATACTCGTTTGAGCGCTCGAAACAGGCCTTCACTCCCTCATCATCCCACAGATGCTTTGCATGCTCAAAAAACTCCTGTAAAAACACAAATGACATGCAATATAGAGTTAGCATCTATTCATGAGACACATTAATATAAAAAAGGAAAAAAAAATGCACATGGCTTAAAAACAATCACTCACAAGTATAAAAACAAAACACATTTGACACTAAAAATCAAAGAAAAAAAAAAATTTCACACCAGTTTGTTGTGATTACCGTAGTGAAAAAATTGTGTACTTAAGTACAATTTATTTGTATGTACTTTAGTACATATATTTGTACTAAACAACTAAATATATTTGTGGTACACTAAATATTGGTATACTTAAAGTCTGCTAAATTGGAACAAATTCTGAACTAAAAGCATTTTAGTCGTTCAAAAGCAGTGATATGAAGTTCAACTAAAATTTTATTAAATATACTTGTTTGTGCTAAAGTGGAACTATTTCAAGTATACTTAAGTACTCTTTAAAGACCCACTCTTTTATTTATTTTTGGCCTGCAGATTAATTCTGCATAAACTTCAAATGCATTTTGGTGACATTACAATTGCAATTCAATTACGCTGTAAGAGTGCTGAACATACATTAATATTATACTATTAAACTGAGGTCATACTATCCCTTACTTTTAGTGACTTTAAAATGCATTGCAATGGCATTCCAAGTAAACTTGAGGTGTACTAATGGCACAATTATTGAGTTATTTTAATGCAATAAATTAACCTTTATAAATAATATCACAGCTTAAAAAACTGCCTTTTATTAACACCCCAGCATACCTGCCAACTCAATTATCCAGAGAACATCAATGGACCATTGGACAGAAACATTTGTACATTGACTGAAAGAATCAATGCAGACTGGATTCGAACCCGAATGTGTATGCGGAAGGAATACAACCATCTGTAACATTATTATCTAAAATAATAAACCTTATGATTAAGTCTGTGAATTTCTTTCACCATTTCAAATCCATACTAGCTATATGTTGTTTACATATCTTTACTTTCTATATGTGACTCTGGACCACAAAACCAGTCATAAGGGTCATTTTTTATACATAATACTTAATTTTTTACACATTTATACATCATCTGAAAGCTGAATAAATAAGCTTTCCATTGATGTGTGGTTTGTTAAGATAGGGTAATATTTGGCCGAGATACAACTTTTTGAAATTCTAGAATCTGAGGGTGCATAAAATCAAAATATTAGGAAAATCACCTTTAAAGTTGTCTAAATTAAGTTATTAGCAATGCATTTTACAAATAAAATTAAGTTTATATATATTCATGGTAGGACATTTACTAAATATATTCATGGAACATTAACTTTATTTAATATCATAATGATGTTTTGCATAAAATAAATTGATAATTTTGACCCATACAATGTATTTCCGGCTATTGCAAATATACCTGTGCTACTTAAGACTGTTTTTTTAATCCAGGGTCACGTATGTAGTGATGTATTGTAGTGCCTCGTATACATGGGAACATGCACAAAATGATTGAGAAACAGCACATTCCTAAGGGAGTCGTAAAAGGTTAATACATGAGCAATCCGCATCTAACTGGCTGGCCAATTTCCTGTCCTAAGTCTCCTTATCTCAGGAGACCCCTAAAAACTAGGAGAGATTTGAGGGAAACATCTGGATGTTTTCCAAAACAGGACAAAATAACTCTTTATCTGGACATGGTCCCGGATGACCATTTAACATATAATTCAATGATGCTATCGATAAGGAAGATGGATTTATGATGATATTTTCGAACTGATTTACATAAAAGCGTGACATTCCCATGACCCCGGGCAGCTCCTCTTTGCCCCCATACAGCTGGTCGCGACAAATACGAATCACTGGTGCAACAGATTTGTTGATATTATAAATGGGTAAACATGTGATAACACTTTACATGAGTATTAAACTCTTAGAATTCTCACATGAAATATCACAGAATAGATTTGGTATGTTCCCAAAGATATGGGCGGGGCTCCACCCCACAAGAACAATCTGATTGCGACAGCCGCCCGTGGGTGGACCCAAATCGAGCCGCTTAAAATTGACAACAAAAGCTTTTAGCTTCAGACTTTGTCTCACTCACTCGCTGCTCGCAAACTTTCTAAAACCTCGGCGTCTTCAGTGATCGCCCGGGAAGCGGTCCCCGCCTTTACCATCAGGCTGCCTGCCAGAAGAACCAAACAGTTTGTCGCTGAAGAAACCTTGAAAGCCTGAAACTACGCGGAACTCTGAGAAGAACTCCATGGGTCGTCTTTCTCACAAAGGAACCAGGCAACCGCCAATCACAAGAAGGTTTGTCCAGTGACATCACGCTACGACATCAGCCGCCGGAGATTTCCAGGAAACATGCGGAAACGCGTGGAAAAACCAACTGTCCATATCAACTCAACTGAAAGCAAGTAGACCAACGAATCTCTATTCTTCTGAACTGATGAATTGATCTGTATGCAGAAAAGATAACAAAGTCTCTGCTTGTGATCTTCCTCTAGTTAAAGTTACGAGATAGCACGAGTGCAGAATTGTAATGCGTTACATGACTCCTGTATTACTTTTGAGTTACTTTCACCAAAATAATTACAGAAGTAGAACTTAACATTCTAAAATAACAAAATGTACTGCAGAGCATTTTACATCCAGTAGAGGGCTATATGGTGTAGAATAATAATCTAGGCTATCCAGGCATCTCGCGAATGTACAGTCTTCTGCCATTTTCACCCATTAGCCGCTTTTCCACTGGCGAGCCGGGACTTACAGCGAGCCGGGTGGGGCTAATGCCTCGGACCTCGAGCACAGAGGCCAAAATCATGCCGCGTTTCCTCTGTCGGGCCAGTAGCCTCACGGCACTTCCATAGATCCCACCCTAACAATGCCTTCACTGGACTATGTAACAATACAAAGTTCCACCAGCGAGAGATTAATTAAATCAATCGCTAAACAGATATGTCAGAAGCTGTGATTATTTAGTTTTTATTTACAAACTTGTACACCAAACTATTGACTGACCACGAACAGGAAATAGAACTTACTTGTGACATTTTGTATTTGTTAATGTCTCGCAGTCTTGCAGTTTTTATTATTTTTGGGCTAGTGTCTTGTAACACAAGCAAGCATTGAACATGTACCAAGTAAAATATTACTGAAAATTGATTATGAAACTCCTTACACTACTGCATTATAGCAAAAAGCAATCCATTACTGTAATGCATTACTTTTGTAATGCGCTACTCCCAACACTGCTTAAAGTATACTTATAAGTATACTTTTATATACTAGAAAGTGGGCCAATTAAGTACCAAGGAGTTTTGAAATAGTACACATACAAGTACAATACTAGTATACTGATATTTGTATACTTTCTACATTAAGTATACTTACAAATACAGCTGCATCTCAATTAATTAGAATGTCGTGGAAAAGTTAATTTCAGTAATTCAACTCAAATTGTGAAACTTGTTTATTAAAAAAAAAAAATGTAAACAGACTGAAGTAGTTTAAGTCTTTGGTTATTTTAATTATGATGATTTTGGCTCACATTTAACTAAAAACCACCAATTCACTATCTCAACTAATTAGAATATGGTGACATGCCAATCACCTAATCAACTCAAAACACCTGCAAAGATTTCCTGAGCCTTCAAAATGGACTCTCAGTTTGGTTCAATAGGCTACACATTCATGGGAAAGACTGCTGATCTGACAGTTGTCCAGAAGACAATCATTGACACCCTTCACAAGGAGGGTAAGCCACAAACATTCATTGCCAAAGAAGCTGGCTGTTCACAGAGTGCTGTATCCAAGCATGTTAACAGAATGTTGAGTGGAAGGAAAAAGTGTGGAAGAAAAAGATGCACAACCAACCGAGAGAACCGCAGCCTTATGAGGATTGTCAAGCAAAATCGATTCAAGAATTTGGGTGAACTTCACAAGGAATGGACTGAGGCTGGGGTCAAGGCATCAAGAGCCACCACACACAGACGTGTCAAGGAATTTGGCTACAGTTGTCGTCAGAGGCGTCTTACCTGGGCTAAGGAGAAGAAGAACTGGACTGTTGCCCAGTGGTCCAAAGTCCTCTTTTCAGAAGAGAGCAAGTTTTGTATTTCATTTGGAAACCAAGGGTTTAGAGTCTTGAGGATCTATGGGGTATTGTCAAGAGGAAAATGAGAAACAAGAGACCAAAAACTGCAGATGAGCTGAAGGCCACTGTCAAAGAAACCTGGGCTTCCATACCACCTCAGCAGTGCCACAAACTGATCACCTCCATGCCATGCCGAATTCAGGCACCAACTAAAGCAAAAGGAGCCCCTAACAAATATTGAGTAAATATACAGTAAATGGACATACTTTCTAGAAGCCAACAATTCACTAAAAATGTTTTTTTTTTATTGTTCTTATGAAGTATTCTAATTTGTTGAGATAGTGAATTGGTGGGTTTTTGTTAAATGTGAGCCAAAATCATCAGAATTAAAAGAACCAAAGGCTTAAACTATTTCAGTCTGTGTGCATTGAATTTAATACACAAATTTCATAATTTGAGTTGAATTACTGAAATAAATGTACTTTTCCACGACATTCTAATTTATTGAGATGCACCTGTATATTTTAACTTTACTTAAGTGTACTTAATAAAATAAACTTGAAGTATACTACTTTTTGGTAAGGGTATGCTTGCATGTTAATCATTGTTGTTATATTAGTTGTTACCGGGAACACCTCCCATAAAACACTATGTACTTGTTACATCAAGGTTCAAGGTTCCTTTATTCGTCACATACTCAATTATACAGGATATAATCAGTAGTGAAATGTAAATGACATCATAAGAAGATTGACTTCTACGCTAATATAAGTCTGCTTCTTTCTTATTCCGAGGTCACCGTAGCCACACGATCCGGTCCTTATCCAGCCCAAATGGTCACTGCCGTCACCAGATCCAGTCCGTATCCAGATCAGATGATGGATCAGTACCTAGAGACAACTACCAAGGTTTTTTCTCCATTCTGTCACCGATGGAGTTTTGGCTCCTTGCCGCTGTGCAAGATGCCGCTGTGCATCTTGTTTGCACAGATACTATTTAAACTGAACTGAGATGGATGATACCATCACAACATTCAAAATATGTTTTTAGATATTTTATGTTTAGACACTAGGGTTCAAGGTTCAAGGTTTCTTTATTCGTCACATAATAAGTTATACAGGGTATAATTAGAAGTGAAATGTAATCGAATCAGGTCCGCTCAGTGGACAGTGCAAAAAATAAGAATACAAATTATATAAAGTAACACAACACAAGGGCATATATATGGTAAAAAAAAGAGAAATAAGAGTAAAATGTGCAATGAAATAAAAAAAGTGCAAAACAATAAGATGTGCAAAAAACAATAAGATGTGCAAAAAACAACAAGATGTGCAAAAAACAATAAGATGTGCAAAGAAAGAAAAACAGTGTACTGGGACTTAATAAATAGTAATGTGAATAAGAGGGATGTGCAGACGGGTTGTTCAGGGTATTGTACATAGAGCAGCAATAATGAGAATGTGAGAATATTTACAGTTAACAATGGGTCTTGTAAGTGTTTATGAGACTGAGTTTGAGTTTAGGAGCCTGATGGCCTGAGGGAAGAAAATCCTCCGCGATCAGGTGGTGAACCTGCAAGCACTTCCCTCGGAGGAGGCAGATCCAGCCTTGGCGTTGCTGTGTCCCGTAAGAGCATTGCGCATATACGTGGACTGCACCCGGAGCTTTGGGAGCTGTGAGCAGCTATTTGTTTGCCACGGAGGTCAGCAGAAAGAGAAGGCTGTCTCCAAGCACAGGTTGGCACACTGGATAGTGGATGCCTTCGCCTTGGCGTACCAATCTCAAGGCGAGATATAATTCCTTAACCTTTCCTCCAATCTTGATGAGTATATCCTCATCAATCCCAATTAAAGCTCAGAGTGTGCAATTTAAGCCCATATAATTGTCACTTGAATATATTTTGGTCAGCAGTAAAAAAAAATAAAAAATGTGCCTGTGTCAAAAAATATATGGACCTAAATGTATACACACACACACACACACCAATATAATCCAAGTAGATGGCTCAGATGCATCCTCTTATTTACATAAGGTGTGCATTAACTTGTTTCTGCTAATTTCTACATCTATCTGAGAGACAATTATAATCTGAATACGGCTTATGATGCTAATGTGTTTGCTAACAGCAACTCTGGAGTGAGTGAAGATGGGGGGAGGGGAGTTCTGGGAAACATACTTGTTTTTTTGCACCTTTCCCTCAGAGGATACCCACAGCTGTGTAATAATTAGGCCCCTGATGAGGGTCTATCACAAAATCATCACAATACAGCAAAACAAATGGATACAGAGATGCAAAACAAATGCATCACAACTCATAACCAACACTACACAATCTCTAAGACATCTTACAAATGCCTGGTTGATAAAACATCAACACCAGAGAAAGAAAATCTGCTCCAAAGTTGCAAAATAAGATCAGTAATGGAGAAAATAATGCTTTACACTAGGGGTGCGCCGATTGAATCTTCTTAAATGTGTATATATAATATTTATAGTTTTAACTTTTAATTTTAGTTACTTTTTTCTTATTTGTAAGTCGCTTTGGATAAAAGCGTCTGCTAAATGACTAAAAGTAAAGTAAATAACTTATAAAGTAATATGAAAAGTTTCTGTGAGACAAAGTCACAAACGTCGTGAGTGAATCACCGCGTGTGCGCTCTCACTCTATTTACAGTTTAAACATACAATCATGTTGAATTTCAGCCCATAAAAATGCAATGCATTAAAATGCAAGCAGGTTTAATGCAATGTATATATTTGTTTTAATTAGTGCAATTCAAGCTTTTTATTTCAAATACTCTAGTCATTAAAATACTTCCATAAACTTGTGACTTAAAAGTCACTTTCTGTCAATGGTAAGTTTTTATTTTGAATGTGTGTGATAATGTAATAAAAGTAGTTTAAATGTTTTGTCCCTTGCTTGAGCAACTTAACATCTCTATGAAAGATTGTATTACTGTACTGTATAAAAAAAAAAATCACAATGCTGAAAAAGCATTTTAAGTATCAATGTTTAAATTTGAAATCAAAATAATTGGAAAAATGTTGTGTTTGTAGTAAACAGCCACTGATCAGGAGCAGACTTCCATGTGAAAGCACAAGCGGTAAAAACAAAAAAAAACAATACATGTTGATCTATTATAAACAAATATTATAAAGCAACCTATCACAATCAACTTATGTTAACTTAACTAACAACCTACAACTTTAGTTAATCTAATTAAGTCAGTCTACTGAGTGTTAAAAGATCTGTCAAAGCAACCATTTTTTTTTGCTTTTAGCAATAATCTTTTTTAACAATCCTCTTTCTTTTGGATTTGTTTATTTTTAAAGCCTTCTACATAATGTGGGTAGTATCAGCTCTATTTATAAACATCCACAAGAAACATTTTATCCCAAAACGGATCTTTGTATTAGAGTTAAGGCCCTTTCACACAAAGCACAATAACTATAAAATTATCTATAACTATCTATATAGTTATCGTCCTTGGTGTGAATGGGCCTTTAGACTTTTGTGTTAGTCGCCACTAATTAACAGAGATATTGAATTTATGATCCATATTGTAGAATATTAAAATGATTACTGGTGTTTATGCATAGGCATACCAGTAACAAAAAATACATTGAAGCTCAATAAATTATCACTTGTTCCTTTTAACATTGTGAGAGACTTACATGTAAGAGGGGCCGTACAAGCCATAATTAGCTCTGACACTCTCACATTCTCCATTTGTATATATGACCAGTATCAGCGATAACACCAAATTTAACACACCATTTTATTCACACCTGAGACCTTGAAACACTAACAAGTCATATGACAAATAATTAAATATTTACAAAAATTCAAGGGGTGTACTCACTTCTGTGAGATAATAATAATTTGTTACATTTATATAGTGCTTTTCTAGACACTCAAAGCGCTTTACATAGTAAGGGGGCTATCACCTCATCCACCACCAATGTGCAGCATCCACCTGGATGATGCAACGGCCATAGTGCGCCAGAACGCCCACCACATACCAGCTTATTGGTGGAGAGGAGACAGAGTGATGAAGCCAATCAGTGTATGGGGATGATTAGGAGGCCATGATGGTCAGAGGCCAGTGGGCTGGTTTGGCCAGCATGCCGGGTAACACCCTACTCTTTTCAAGGACATCCTGGGATTTTTAATGACCACAGAGAGTCAGGACCTCAGTTTAACGCCTCATCCGAAGGATGTTCCAGTATAGTGTCCCTTCACTATACTGGGGCATTAGGACCCACACAGACCACAGGGTGAGCACCCCTGCTGGTCTCACTAACACCTCTTCCAGCAGCAGCCTAGTTTTTCCCAGGAGGTCTCCCATCCAGGTACTGACCAGGCTCAACCCTGCTTAGCTTCAGATACTGTATGTATGTATATATATATATATATATATATATATATATATGTGCCCTTCCTAAGTATTGGAACAGTGAAAACAAAATATTGCTCTGTTGGCTGTGAAATCAAGACATTTGCAAATATTATTAAAAGATTAATATGAGACATAACTACAGAATGTCACATTTTTTATTAGCTACAACATGTTTTACCAAATAAAAGAATAGCACTTTTAGAGCTCATTCCACTCATTGATGTGAGCATATGTATTGGGATAGTTGAACATAAGGCAGAGATTAAAGATTAAAAGCTATTATTTATAGGGATGCCCAATATAAAAAATGTTAAACAATACCGATAACCTATAATGAAGTCCTTCTCACGGCCGATTCCGATATGATGACCAATAAATTCATATTTTTAGATTTTAATTTTCATATAATCTGCAGTTTGTGCACCCAGGAGAATACAAAATATAAGATGCACTGATGAAACTGATATTTAGTAGCTCTGGCCAAATTATAAACGCAAACATCAGTCCTGACTCTTCAAATGTGTTTATTTTTTTGTGTAAGGCACCACAATACTTAGTAACAGAAATGGTTTAACAGAACTATGACAGAACCATGCTTTATCTGCAATTAACAACTAATTAACAACAAATTTATATTCAAGTATTTCATGCATAAATAAACGCATCTATTCAACCTTTTTAGTGCATGAGCATGTTGTGAATAAATAAAAACAAATAAAGCTATAGAGAGAAACCTATCTGGGGAGCGGAGCTAAAAATAAGAGAAGCGCACACGTACAGCTCTCTTGAGAAAAAACGTGTTGATAAACGTGTGTTCCCCGCTGCAATGCATTTTGCTATCGCCGGGCACGCTCCGAGGTGTGTGTCCGTGCCTATGATCTCGTGGTCCCGCTGCTGCTGAGGCACTGTGGTGATGGAGATCACGGGGATTGCATATAGATCTGGCGGACGGGTTGGAGAGGGGGATTCGCCCTATTTCCACCTGCATTCCCTGAATTGTGGCAAGGCACAGATATGGCCAAGGTTACAAAAACATTTCTGCTGCACTTAACGTTCCTAAGAGCACAGTGGCCTCCATAATCCTTAAATGGAAGACGTTTGGGGTGACCAGAACCCTTCATAGAGCTGGCCGTCTGGCCAAACTGAGCTATCGGGGGAGAAGAGCCTTGGTAAGAGAGGTAAAGAAGAACCCAAAGATCACTGTGGCTGAGCTCCAGAGATGCATTCGGGAGATGGGAGAAAGTTGTAGAAAGTCAATCATCACTGCAGCCCTCCACCAGTCGGGGCTTTATGGCAGAGTGGCCCGACGGAAGCCTCTCCTCAGTGCAAGACACATGAAAGCCCGCATGGAGGACTCCAAGATGGTGACAAATAAGATTCTCTGGTCTGATGAGACCAAGATAGAACTTTTTGGCCTTAATTCTAAGCGGTATGTGTGGAGAAAACCAGGCACTGCTCATCACCTGTCCAATACAGTCCCAACAGTGAAGCATGGTGGTGGCAGCATCATGCTGTGGGGGTGTTTTTCAGCTGCAGGGACAGGACGACTGGTTGCAATCGAGGGAAAGATGAATGCGGCCAAGTACAGGGATATCCTGGGAAAACCTTCTCCAGAGTGCTCAGGACCTCAGACTGGGAAGGTTTACCTTCCAACAAGACAATGACCCTAAGCACACAGCTAAAATAACGAAGGAGTGGCTTCACAACAACACCGTGACTGTTCTTGAATGGCCCAACCAGAGCCCTGACTTAAACCCAATTGAGCATCTCTGGAGAGACCTAAAATGGCTGTCCACCAACGTTTACCATCCAACCTGACAGAACTGGAGAGGATCTGCAAGGAGGAATGGCAGAGGATCCCCAAATCCAGGTGTGAAAAACTTGTTGCATCTTTCCCAAAAGACTCATGGCTGTATTAAATCAAAAGGTGCTTCTACTAAATACTGAGCAAAGGGTCTGAATACTTAGGACCATGTGATATTTCAGTTTTTCTTTTTAATAAATCTGCAAAAATGTCAACAATTCTGTGTTTTTCTGTCAATATGGGGTTGCTGTGTGTACATTAATGAGGAAAAAAAATGAACTTAAATGATTTTAGCAAATGGCTGCAATATAACAAAGAGTGAAACATTTAAAGGGGGTCTGAATACTTTCCGTACCCACTGTATATATATATACATTTTGTAGAGAAAGATATACAATTATATATTATATATGGTATACAGGAGCCTCTTGGGATACTTCTCGAGTGAGAGCATAATGTTTACCTCTCTTCCTCCGAGGAGGTTGAGGTGGTCAGCTGGGGCTGCTGGGCGGAACAGCCCCAATCGTGTTCCAGCTCCTCATTCAGGAATGCCACTTCTCGTACTCCCCAAAGGAGTCGGAGTCAGAGTGGCACTCCTTGGCAAAATACAGATCTGCGGATCATCATTTTCAAAAGAAAAAAATAGTCTTCGGCTAGAATGTCCTGATGCCAATGGCCCAGGGCTCTTGAGGACCGGCCCCTCTGGGGAAGAGCGGTGTACACCGCATCACACGGTGCCCGTCTCTCCTCATTGCCCTCAGGAGATCAGTCTGCTAACCCTGCCAGTGTTCCAGGGCGCAGCGGTCTCCAGCGAGCGCTTCTCTCAGTTTCTTCCGCCCAGATATGTAGCGGAGCTGGGAGGCTCGCTACCCCTTGGGGGTCTTTAGAGCAACTAGATCGGCCGTCTCCTGCCGGTCCCCCCGCTTCAGGGCACCGAGCTAGCAGCTCTAAGTACACCAGAGACCAGTCTTAAGAGACTGGTTCCCTTAGTAGACTATTCAGCAGCATTGAAACTACTGCCAATTGTGTCTTGATGGGTCATGCACACTGTAGAACGCCTTTCAACGGGTCACTCCCATGCTGGTGGGTCCCGAGCAGGCTCTGGTAATGGAACAAGAAGTGAGCACTCTCCTGAGGAAGGAGGCCATCGAGGTGGTCCCTCCTCTAGACAAAGAGTCCGGGTTCTACAGCCGTACTTCATTGATCCTGGGAAAGGGGTTGCATCCTTTTTAGATCTAAGCTAACTGAACCGCTCAGTCACATGACTGAAGTTCAGAAAGCTCTCCTCAAGCACGTGTCTCACACCAGATCTGAGGATTATGTTAATTCTATTCAGGAGCAGTTTCCACGTTTCATTAACAGTCCCCTAGGTTGTTTTCATAACCAAAAAATACCATGATATTTTCACTTCGTGTCGTTTTGTAAGCTATATGTTTAACTCAGTGGTTCTCTACCTATTTTTCGACCGTGGGGCCGCACGCATGTCATTTACATATTAGTCACCAATACAAACCAACCAGATTTATAATATTATTTATAGCCTAAATATTATGATATCTAAACTATTGCATTTATTTAAATAATAAATAATTATACTCACCATTAATAAAACACTTGATGCTGTCGGGAGCTGACCAATTACATTTAACTGCTGGTTATATTCTGCATAATTATGTATGTGATGAACAAAAACCTTGAATCTTGATAAATTCTGCTGGAAATGAGTAACAGCACAATAAAACTTGTGTTACAGTCTGTACAGCCTGTAACAAATGTAGTCTATGTTGATCCAAATATGGAGAGCATTTTAATGTTTTGACACATTTTCTGTAATTAAGGATGATGTTTCTTTTTACCTGAACATTTTCAGTGTGAGGCAAGCACTGCTGAATCTGATATTGTTCCTTCGCTGGCATTTTCCACATTTTGTTTCCTCCCTTAACAAATGTGTCCATTCTGATGCTCAATTTTAAAGAACGAACGGCTGCTGATGAATATCTGAATTAAATTCTGCCAAAGTGCACGCTTGTTAAATGCGTAACATTAATTACATGAGTGCATATAGTCTGCTCATGCCTAAAAATAATATATGAAAAACGTAACTATTTGACATAACAAAAACATAGCTTTTATTTGTTTCGTATATTTTTTTAATTAATGTAAAAATTAAAAATTAAATGTAGAACTGAAAGTATTTTTTGTTCAGCATGATGGGTCGCGGGTTGAGAACCACTGCTTTGAATGAATGTGCTGGCTCCTACAAATTAATTTTATTAACAAAAAATTAGTTTGGGACGGCTATTTAATAGCCTTGCATTATAGGCTGTTTATTCAGTCATATATTCATATTCATAACAGTTTTGACTTCATTTTTTTGAAATAAACTTGCTTTGTTTTTTATATATATATATTTATATATTTATAAAATCTAGTGAAACATTTTTATTTACAAATAAAAGTGAATAAGTGTATGAATAAATCTGGTAAAATGTCACATGTTGCTCTTTTTATTATAAAATACATTTAAAAAACAAGCAAATTCATTTATATATTGAAGCTGCAAGAAGCGATGGAAGGGACCTCGCACCCGGCTCACCGCTGACCGGTGGCTTCAGAAAAACAGGGAACGTTGAGCAATATGCATTTAAAAAGGCAAATATAGAGGAATATGTCAAAGTAATTTATATGTGCCAAACCTGCTGCCAGCTGGTGGCACTATGTCCGTAAATGAACATAAATATGTAGATGTCTTCAAGCCAGCATTTTTATCAAACATATGAAGTTTGGGGCAGATTGAACTTAGTGTGTTTGAGTTAGTATAAAGCCTGACATATCATGTTGTCAACAGGTGGTGCTATGATCACATCTGAATATTGGCCTTTATATGTCTTCAGGCCAGGAATCTTACCAAATATTTGAAGTTTGGTGCAGATTGGAAATTGCATGTTTAAGTTACTGCAAAACAATGAATTTCCTGTTGCAAGCAGGTGGCACTATATATATATATATATCTCTGAACTAAACATTTGGTGTTTTAATGTCTTCAGACCAGTATTTTTATCAAACATATGAAGTTTGGTGCAGATTGAACATGGTATGTTTGAGTTAGTGTAAAGCCTGGCATATCCTGTTGTCAACAGGTGGCGCTATGATTACATCTGAATATTGGCCTTTAGATGACTTCAGGCCAGGACTCTTATCAAACGTGTGAAGTTTGGTGCAGATTGGACATTGCATGTTTAAGTTAGTGTAAAACAAGTAATTTCCTGTTGCCAGCAGGTGGCGCTATGTCTGTAACTAAACATTGGCACAGAGATGTCTTCAGGCCATGGCTCTTATCAAACGTGTGAAGTTTGGGACAGATCGGACATTTTATGGCTGAGTAACAACAGCTTCTATTCCCATGGCGAGACATCAAATTTTGTCACACCGCCATAGACACGCCCATTAGCGAAAACTCAAGCTCTTCGCAATTTAACATCACAAAGGCCTTTAGATTAGGCTGACCTAAATATTATGTTGATGTCATTAAATCTCTAGGAGAAGTTAGTTACAGAGTAAAACATGTAACTTCCTGTTGCCAGCAGGTGGCGCTATAACTATGACTGAATATGATTACGTAGATCTCTTCATGTCAGGAGTCTTATCAAACATGTGAAGTTTGGTGCATATCGGAAATTGTATGCCTGAGTTATAACAACTACCTGTTTCATGGCGAAACATCGAAATTTGACAGGACGCCACGGACACGCCCTCCGATGAAAACTCTAGATCTTCGCAATTTAACATCACAAAGGGCTTTAGATTACAATGACCAATTTTGGTGTTCATCTGAATAAATTTCTGGGAGGAGTTCGTTAAAGTATGACACCTGAAAATGGCAAAAATGACAAAATATGACGAGAAAATTCAAAATAACCGACTTCCTGTTGGGTTTCTGATTTCGTACCTGGAGACTTTTTTGTAGGTATTGTTATGTTACATGAGTGTACCGTTTTCGTACATGTACGTGTAACGTAGCTCGAGGCGCATTCCGATGAATAATTATAGGTGGCGCTGTCGAGCCATTTTGCCACACCTATTTCTGAAACCCATATCAGATGTAAATTTTCACCAGTTCTGATGCGTGTGCAAAGTTTCATGACTTTTCGAGCATGTTTAGGCCCTAACAAAATGCGATTCATTTGGGAGAAGAATAATAATAAATATAGCTGCAAGCAGCGATGGCAGGCCCAAGCCGAGTGCAAACGCCACCCCGTGGCATCAGGAAAACTGTGGTCAACGGGCACATGCATTATAGTAACCCTCTAGCAGTTTGGATTTAAGGGATACAGCAATGAAAGGGTTAATCCGAGCCATCAAGACACACACACACAACAAAATATAAAACTTTGGTAACCCTTTCAATAAGGTTTCAGTTATTAGCATTAACTATATTAATTAACATGAACAATAATTATACAGCATTTATTAATGTTAGTCTCTCTCTCTCTCTCTCTCTCTCTCTCTCTCTCTCACACATACACACATGAAATAACAATATATAAAAATTTCAATAAGGTTTTAGCTTTTAACATTATACTTTCAATAAGGTTTAATTTATTAGCATGAATTATATTAATTATCATGAGCAATAATTATACAACATGTATTATTGTTAGTCTCTCTCTACCCTCTCTCTCTCTCACACACACACACACACACACACAGAACAATACTTGAAACTTTTGTAACAAACCGTTTTCAATAAGGTTTTAGCTTATAACATTATATAAGTTAAAATGAACAATAGTTTTTTATAGCATTTATGAATCTTAGTTAATATTATGTTCCAAATTGACTACTACATTATAAATAAAAAATGTGTTAATGTACTTTAGTTACTGTACCATGACCTAAAATAAAATAAAAAATACTTAACACAAAATACTTAACACAAATACAGTAAAATATGTTGTTAGTACTTAGTCTGTTAGTTTTGAATTAACTAATGTTTAAAACAATATTATTAAACTATAGTTACAGCAGCGGTTCTCAATTCTAGCAAAATCACCAGCACATCGTCCCGGGGCTATTGTGTTTACCAGTCGGGCTACCAATATATATCACTGTAAATAAATCACTGTAAATAAATAAATATATAAAAAAAATATTCTGCAGATACCCTGTAAATAATGAAATACACTCCTTGATATTTGTGTATTGAAAAAATATTTGATTGACATTTAGACACCAATCTGATATATATATATATATATATATATATATATATATATATATATATGTGTATATGTGTGTGTTCTTTTTATTTGGGCTAGTTGAATACATTTTCGGGATACCAAAATCTGAAACAGAGATTTTGAAATTTTGCGAGCCCTTGTCCTGTGAATTAACATGTACATTAATATTTTAAATTTTCGTATTACCCAAAATTACTAAAATATTAATAAATGATAAAAAAATAGAATGTTCCTTTTAGCTCATGTTAGTTAATGCATTAATTAATTAACTTAATGTAAACTGCTGCTAACACTTTTTATGATCTATAACTATTTTTTACAAATATTTGAATGACCTTATTGTAAATTGTTGCCAACAATTTTATGATAATCATTAAAAAAAATGTAATTGTCTATAAGCATTTGTGAAACAATTATATAAAACTATATTACCAATAAAATATATATTAATTTATTTTATGTATATGTTTCTTATTATGTTTAATTGAACTGAGCAGTAAAGGGTTAGATTTAAATGATTTCTTATACTATCAGTGAGACATTTTAGGAAACATAAAAGTTGTAATGATTTTTCCTTTAAATATTTGTAAAAATTATTTTAATGCTCTATAGGCACTTCAACAGAGAACCTTCTTCTCTGGCACTCAACGGAGGCGGTCGCATTGTTCACTCCCCGTCCTCCCTTATTTTCCCTGCTTGCTCTCCAGTATTGTCTGATCTATTGAGAGACTCTCTCTGCACTGCTCTTCAAACTGAGAAATTATGGATTTGATCAACTGGTCTCTCAACGCTATTGACACCATCTTCTCGACAAGAAGCTTGGGTTCCGGGGAACCTGTCTGCCCTGACGGAACGTTCGCAGCTGGGTATACGATGGACGCTTGGGAGAGGTGGCGAATCGTGTGTCTAGCGGCTCTTTCCGTGGAGGACATTGAAGATATCTACCTATTCGGAACCATGATAACAGGTCTTCTGCTGATTGGATTAGGCTTTGCCCTGGGTTATCGAAGAATTCAGAAAACGGGAACAGCTGTCCAAAGCCTCACAAGGCTGCCCGTTATGACTGAAGCAGTGGGAAGAGCGGTCAGCATTGAGACTGAGACTATTAACCGCAAGATGGATTCTATCATGGAGAAGCTCACGGCTTTGCAAAAGAAAATTGATGATATCCGAGATCAGAATGGACAAAGAGAGTAGCCGTGGAATTGGAATGTGGTTACTCGCCCCAAGTCTAAACAATCGCAATCTTATCTTTTTTGGCTCCCCCGTACCAGCACTGGCCCTAGCCAAGGTCGCTGTTGGAAATTCATCCCTGGGAAAGAACACTGCAATGAGACGCTCTGGCCCCCCGCCTCCGTCGCTTTGAATCCGCCAGCCTGACAAGTGGGTCTGTGACCAGCGCCGGAAAAGTGGCTGCGGTCCGGATGGAGCTGGATTACTTCCCTGTTGCAAGTCATGTGTCTATGGTGTATGTGCTTTTGTGTGCTGAGGTGTTTTCCTTTTCTCACACTTTACTCCCCAAGGAGCATAGTCTGGGGGTTATTTTTCTCCTCACTTTCCTCATGTTATGCTGTATTTTTCTTTAATTCTACTTGCATTTCACTACTGATTATACTTGGATGATTGTGTATGTGACGAATAATAAAGAACCTTGAACACTGAACAATACTTATGTAAACGTATACTGACAATACAGAACATTTCAACAGATTCTATGTATTATATTTTACTCCGATAAACAGAGAGTCAGATCATGCAGCTCATCAGGATTAAGGTTATGCCTCCATTTGGTGTTCATCCTTAGTATTACAGTCTTCACCCTTTCCCTATTTCATCCTCTATAAAGCATTGTCCCAAAATTAATAGTCATTGCTATAAATGTTTTTTTTCTTGAGCATATACAGTGGGGCAAAAAAGTATTTAGTCAGCCACCAATTGTGCAAGTTCTCCCACTTAAAAAGATGAGAGAGGCCTGTAATTTTCATCATAGGTTTACCTCAACTACGAGAGACAAAATAAGAAAAAAAAATCCAGAAAATCACATTGTAGGATTTTTTAAGAATTTATTTGCAAATTATGGTGGAAAATAAGTATTTGGTCACGTACAAACAAGCAAGATTGCTGGCTCTCACAGGCCTGTAACTTCTCCTTTAAGAGGCTCCTCTGTCCTCCACTCGTTACCTGTGTTAATGGCATCTGTTTGAACTCGTTATCAGTATAAAAGACACCTGTCCACAACCTCAAACAGTCACACTCCAAACTCCACTATGGCCAAGACCAAAGAGCTGTCAAAGGACACCAGAAATAAAATTGTAGACCTGCACCAGGCTGGGAAGACTGAATCTGCAATAGGTAGCAAGTAGCTTGGTGTGAAGAAATTAACTGTGGGAGCAATTATTAGAAAATGGAAGACATACAAGACCACTGATAATCTCCCTCGATCTGGGGCTCCACACATGATCTCACCCCGTGGGGTCAAAATGATCACAAGAACCATGCGCAAAAATCCCAGAACCACACGGGGGGACCTAGTGAATGACCTGCAGAGAGCTGGGACCAAAGTAACAAAGGCTACCATCAGTAACACACTGCGCCGCCAGGGACTCAAATCCTGCAGTGCCAGACGTGTCCCCCTGCTTAAGCCAGTACATGTCCAGGCCCGTCTGAAGTTTGCTAGAGAGCATTTGGATGATCCAGAAGAGGATTGGGAGAATGTCATGAAACCAAAATATAACTTTTTGGTAAAAACTCAACTTGTCGTGTTTGGAGGAGAAAGAATGCTGAGTTGCATCCAAAGAACACCATACCTACTGTGAAGCATGGGGGTGGAAACATCATGCTTTGGGGCTGTTTTTCTGCAAAGGGACCAGGACGAATGATCTGTGTAAAGGAAAGAATGAATGGGGCCATGTATCATGAGATTTTGAGTGAAAACCTCCTAACATCAGCAAGGGCATTGAAGATGAAACGTGGCTGGGTCTTTCAGCATGACAATGATCCCAAACACACTGCCCGGGCAACGAAGGAGTGGCTTCGTAAGAAGCATTTCAAGGTCCTGGAGTGGCCTAGCCAGTCTCAGATCTCAACCCCATAGAAAATCTTTGGAGGAGTTGAAAGTCTGTGTTGCCCAGCGACAGCCCCAAAACATCACTGCTCTAGAGGAGATCTGCATGGAGGAATGGGCCAAAATACCAGCAACAGTGTGTGAAAACCTTGTGAAGACTTACAGAAAACGTTTGACCTCTGTCATTGCCAACAAAGGGTATATAACAAAGTATTGAGATGAAATTTTGTTGTTGACCAAATACTTATTTTCCACCATAAATTGCAAATAAATTCTTTAAAAATCCTACAATGTGATTTTCTGGATTTTTTTTTCTTATTTTGTCTCTTATAGTTGAGGTATACCTATGATGAAAATTACAGGCCTCTCTCATCTTTTTAAGTGGGATGACTTGCACAATTGGTGGCTGACTAAATACTTTTTTGCCCCACTGTATATAATGTTTGATAATTGTATTTTCATACTTTATTAATGATCAATTTAACATTTCTAAATTATTACATTGTTTACAAACCAGTTATTTTTGAGTTGTCAGTGGTTCATAGGATCATTTAGAAAGTGTAAGTAAATGATTAATAAACTATTTAAATGTACATTTATAAATATTATTTAGACACATAATAATAATTTCTCAGTTTTAATAATTGCTTTATTAACATATTCCTGCTGTAATTCATGATTAAGTCAGGTAGTTATAAAACACGTAGCAGTTGTCAGTCATCTATTTGTGTGAGCTCATCTAAAGTGAGGACTATTTATACATTATAAAGCAATAATAAAGCAGATTTAAATGATAATTTATCTCCCAAACAGAGAAGTTAAACAAACACAACATAGAGGGCTACAGAAATATGCAAAAAATTAAACCGTACACTTGATAAAAAATGAAAAATAAACCGTCACCATTTCATTGAAAATAAATCAATTAAATTGTACATTTTCATTTTTTTTTGCATCTTGAAATAAATATTTTTGAGTTCTGTATAGGGTTGTAACGATATACCGGTATGACGGTATACAACAATATAAACTTGTACGATTATTATATCGTGTACATTTGCTTATCTAAGGTATTTGGAGAAAATAAAAGATGCAGCATCTCACCTGCGCCTAGACAACAACTTTCCACTTAACTGTTCTCTTGCTCCAACACACGTGCAGCGGAGACAACATCAGAGACAGAGGCTGTTATCTCTAATCTCTATCACTCGTCCAAATATAAATCTAAATTGGTAGTATGAGAATACTTTGGATATAGAAAAGACGAACGCTTATTTGTCCTCGATGATAGACAGTTCACAAAAACTGGTCGCAAAGCAGCTGCAAAAAGAGGAAACACATCGAACATGTTTACCTATATTTCAGAACAGCATCCCTCTGTGCAGATACAGTTTTGTCCCATTTATAACTTAAGGTTAAAGTCTTATGATTTCCATGATGCAGAGTGAATCCCAGAATCCAGTCATGACAATGAATGTACAATGCAGATGTCACATAAAACGTGCGGTTTGATAAATAAATCAAAAACAGAGCTGTCAAATCACTACATGGTCTAGTGTCTGTGATTATTAAAGCACAAAAACACTGCTATATAAAAATACAATCTGTTTGCTTTGCGTGTCTCTCTGTGAGTGAGCAGTTGTCACATACTTACTCAAGTATGCTCGCTGGCGCCTCTCAGTGTTTAACAGCGCCTGCTGTCTCGCTATCTGAAGACAAACATTGAGAGCCTCACTGACACTGAGAGAACAATTAATAATCCTTTCTTCCTTTTATTTGAGAAAACCATTGTCAAATACACGCAAAGCTCTCCACTAACGTTACCCATCTTCTCCTTCTCTGATTTGCACCAGCTTAGACGCTTCAAATGCTTACTGCCCCCTTCAGTTCACTACTACCCGTCAAAATAAAAGCCCACTTTTTAACTTGAAGAAATTACGATTGTACTATAATGTAGACTACTTCTAAAATAATAATAATAACAAATAGAAACATTTAAGGAATTTAATTTCCCCCTCATTTTTATTTAGTAAATCTCTGTTGTGCAGCCTTTTATGGAAGCATAAAAGGATAAAAGTTATTATTTGGGACAACATGTGATTGAGTAAATAATGACAGAAATTAAATTGTAGGGTGAACTATCCCTTTAATGACAGTCGGCTGCATGTTTTGTTCCGTCCCTTTAAGACCTGCATGCGTCTAATATACAGTCATGCATCCGTTTGTCTCGGCTGTTTACTTTCATTTTAGAGATATCCATTATTATTTTAGTTATTATTTTAAAGCATTAATTAAATTGTTAAAGCTTTATACATTAATTTCATTACCACCATTTTTGATAGTATATTTGTACTATGTCATAAAAATACAGAATCCAGAAAAATTAAGTCAAACCAGGATTTATGAATTGTTATGAATTATTAATGATGAATAAGTTGATAACTAATATATAAATCAATAATGATATCTACTTGAATGTTTTTGATGAATTACATTTGAATAAACACATGCTTTGTCAAGCAAAAACAAAAACTGTTTTGATTGTTTAATACCGTTTGCCATGATACCATGCAAAAAAACACCAACAACAACAACTAAAAATGACTGATTATTTTTTTCTGGTGATTAAAGATATGTTTAAAAGTCTCTCTCGGTCTCCCTCTCTCTCTCTCTCTCTCTCTCTCTCTCTCTCTCTCTCTGTCTCTCTCTCTCTGTCTCTCTCTCCCTCAACCCTGCTCACTCCCTATCAAACTGAAAAGACTTTCAACGGGCAACGAAGCAGTGCAACGAAGGAGTGGCTTCGTAAGAAGCATTTCAAGGTCCTGGAGTGGCCTAGCCAGTCTCCAGATCTCGACCCCATAGAAAATCTTTGGAGGGAGTTGAAAGTCCGTGTTGCCCAGCGACAGCCCCAAAACATCACTGCTCTAGAGGAGATCTGCATGGAGGAATGGGCCAAAATACCAGCAATAGTGTGTGAAAACCTTGTGAAGACTTACAGAAAACGTTTGACCTCTGTCATTGCCAACAAAGGGTATATAACAAAGTATTGAGATGAAATTTTGTTATTGACCAAATACTTATTTTCCACCATAATTTGCTAATAAATTCTTTAAAAATCCTACAATGTGATTTTCTGTATTTGTTTTTCTTATTTTGTCTCTCATAGTTGAAGTATACCTATGATGAAAATTACAGGCCTGTCTCATCTTTTTAAGTGGGAGAACTTGCACAATTGGTGGCTGACTAAATACTTTTTTGCCCCACTGTGTAAGATATTTCTGCTATCTTTTTTTTATGCTCACTTTAATAAACCACTTTTTCAACACCGTTCAAGCTATCCACAAGCCTTTCGCAATTTAGCATCTTCAGTGTCTTGGCATCATGTTGAAAAAGTTTGGTGTGAACTACTTGTTTCTTCTGGGAGGAGTATGAATTAATTTGCAGCTTGATTATTCCAGAAATTGACTTTAAAACAAAAATAGCCGGCTTTCTGATGGTCGTAGCTAATGAGTGTAAATTAGAAAGTTGTCCTGGCTTGATTAGACCAATATATATACTGAGTTTGGTGACTGTAGCTAAAACTAACCCCCCAAGTTTTGACAAAAGGTGGCGCTATAGAGTGCTTCCTCTGAGCTTTTGCCAGTCTCTATCTTTAATTAATACTGATGTGTGTGTTGAGTTTTATGAAATTCTAAACATCTTAAGTGCCTCAAAATCACCAGAAAAGAATATTGAGGTTTGACACGTTGCCATGGCAACAGTATTTTAGATATCAATATTCCCTTCACAGTTTCACATCGGCCGTGTTTTGACATTATTCTGATGAAGTTTGAAGCAAATTGGGTAAAAGTAAGAAGCTAAATTCAAAGCATTTTGAAAATGACACTTCCTGCTGCCAGTTGGTGGCGCTATAACTTTGCCTCATTATCACATCGATGCGATCGGCTTCATACACTGAACAAACCACTGAAGTGTGATCAAAATCAGACAATGTGGACTTTATTAGACACTTCCTGTATCTCAATTCTCGCAATAACTTCATCGCCTCGCCACGGGCAAACCGTTCGAGATATCAAAAATCCCTCCGCAATTTAGCATCCCCAATGTCTTGAGATCACGTTAACCGGGTTTGGGGCTCGTCTGTTGAAAATCCTGGGAGGAGTATTTCAAATTCCAGAGCATGTGCTTTTTAAACAGCCCTGAATAGCCGACTTCCTGTTGGGCGCTCCCATGACATGTGGCACAAAAGTTGTTCGACTCGATGAGATCTATATGTGTACCGAGTTTCATATGAATACGTGCAAGTATGTGTGAGCTATTCATCAAGTTTTCCGATGGTGTTCCAGGGGGTGCCGTAGAGCCTCTGTGCCACGCCCGGGTCCCAGCCTCAGCGGCGTCCTAACTGCCGCGGGTTCCAATGTGTGTGCACATTTTCTAGAGTTTTTGACCATGTTAAGCCCCCCAAAAATGCACGGATAGTTGATAAAAAAAAAAGAATCCTAACGAAAACAATAGGGCCCTGTGCCTTTCTGGCTTGGGCCCTAATAAACAGAGCAGATCCAATAGGGTCCTCGCACCATTGGTGCTCGGTCCCTAATAAATATTTAATATAACATTAAAATAAACTTATTTTAAATGTATAGCACAATAATAAGGCAGCAACATATTATAGATAGGACAGAACAAGAAAGACTATTATTATCTTTCATTGCGCAGAAATATTATAAAACGAAAGGCTCAATACAGAGCGGCACAATGCACATCCCGTGCGCAGAATGATGCTCTTGAAACACAGAGTCACAGCACATAGGCTGCGCAGCCCTCCGAGTCCGCATAGAGAAGAAAAGTACAGAGGGAAGAGATATTGATGCGAAGTGTATTAAATCTGTTAGTTTACTTTGAGCCTTTTCTTTTAACAGTTTTAAACCTCAGTAACTGTGCGCTCTTGAAGAGTTTGACTGTAGTAACCGAACGCGATGCGCTGTTTGAATGCTGAACGGAGGATGACAGACAGACGCAGCAGAGAGAGAAGTTCACGTAGACTTGAATTTAACGACTTAAATATTCATCTGTACCTCAGATTAAACTATGGAACAGCTCCAGAACACTTGAAATATAGTGTGCAAACACTTTATGGTGCTTTATGATGTTTTTGTGGCTTCCCTGGGGCTTAACAACAACACAGAATATTATAAGTTTAAAAGCACAGGATCGGATTTGGATCGGGGCTCGTCTGACCGAAACCCGATCCGCAGAAAATGACTGGATCGGAGCCGATACCGATCCAGCGTATCAGATCGATGCATCCCTAGCCTAAGGCACACCTGTGCAATAATCATGCTGTATAATCAGCATCTTGATATGCCGCACCTGTGAGGTGGATGGATTATTTCGGCAAAGGAAAAGTGCTCACTAACACAGATTTAGATTTAGTGTATATGTGCAGTATACCGTGCTATTGAGCCACTCAAAGATACTTCAAGGGAAATTCCTTCAACGCGACAGCCCTAAACTCATGTAAATGATATTCTTATTTACCATTTTCAGTTTTATTTATGTGTCTGTGATGAAACTTGACAGAGATGGCAGAGAGTGCACCCTGTTTGTTTTCTTAATTTTACAAAAGCACACTTTTGCTGTTTTTTGCATGTCGTTTTCTGCTGGTCCGACAGTATAAAGTACAAAGTTTCCTCGAGGGCCCTCCCTGGACAATTGTGCACGTGTAGCGGTGCTATATATAATATGCTAATATAACGACCCAAAGACTAAAGAACTGATAAAAATAAGGTGTTATAGGGTCTATAGTCATGAGGGCAGTGCTGTGTCATATTTCATATCTGTGCACAAGGCGTTTGTCACAGCTCCAGACTTATTTGTTCATTAATGACGTCATCAGCGACTAGTCGACTTCGACTTGACTTTCATCACATAAAAGTCGACTTTAAAAAATCAGAAGTCGTTCAACCCCTAAAGCAGGGTAATGTTGGCAAAGTGATTCAGAAAGAAAACAAAATACACACAATGATCATAAAACGAAAATTAAACGCATTCACAAATATGCTTTCACCTGTTTGGTCTAATCTTCTGTCACTGTCGGCTGCTGTATACACGAGTGCACGGAGATGAAAAAAGAAGGTGATCTTTAATAAATCCAAAGGGCAATAATCCACAAAGAGAAAGAACAGCAACACAATCGACGTAAAACACCGGACAATTATGAACAAATAGAGCAACCCAAATATATAAGCAAACGACACACACCTGAACAAAATGATGAAATAAAATCAATAGCCATGACAATGAATGGGGAAAAGGTGCAAACTGAAAGTCCAATCTATTAGAAACATGGCAATGTGGTGTTATTTTGCATTTGATCATTAAAATTATTTACCGGAGACTAGGGGTGTGCGATAAGACGATTTTTGATTGTGGATGATAAAATGTCTCCACGATCGGCTTTTGAAGTAATATCGTAATATATCGTGCTACGTATCGTACACATTCTTTCAGTTGCAGTTCTGGCGCCTGCCTCTATATAGTGAGCAATATGACATACAGCGGTAGAGTTACTCTAACAGGACACTGCACTTATTCACGATCGCAAAAGTACATTATTTGCATAAAAGCCTTGCCGGTTAACAGTTTAATTCACGCGCTGGTCTGACGTCTGCTTTTTTTGAGCGCATACACCAGAAGCGCGTGCTCTAAAACCCTGTCAAACAGCGCCTGATTACTGAACTAAGTTATCTTTTGTGCTAATATGGTCAAAACACAATGTTTATGTATAGACTCAGTTGGATATCTCTAAAATGAAAGTAAACAGCCGAGACAAACGGATGCGTGACTGTATATTAGACGCGTGCATGTCTTAAAGGGACGGAACGAAACATGCAGCCGACTGTCATTAAAGGGATAGTTCACCCTAAAATTTAATTTCTGTCATTATTTACTCAATCACATGTTGTCCCAAACCTGTATTAATTTCTTTCTTTAGCTGAACACAAAAGAAGATATTTTTAAGAATGTGGGAAACCAAACAGTTGCTGGTCCACATTGACTTTGATAGTAGGGAAAATATGGAAGTCACTGAGGACCAGCAACTGTTTGGTTTTCCACGTTCCTCAAAATAGCATTTACGTTCACTTTCCTACCACAAGGTATCACTGTGACACTGCCCTGATCTCACTTCCTGTTTGGCCGTGGCTGTGCTGCTGAGAGGTTTGCGTTTGTAGCTCCGTGTAGCTTCATTTTCTGTTGAATCTCTATCTTACATTCACTCTCTGTTTAAGTAGTAAAATATAACTTAATTCCCACCATATTTTTGATATTATCTATCAAGCTAATCTGACTAATTTGACTGTTTATAATCTAAAACCGTGAGTGCAACGCATTAGCATTTGTTAGGCGGTTAGCTTGTCATTCGTGTTTCTACTCCCATCTATTACTGTTTTCTTCTTTTTTTCACTCTGTTTTATTTTGCTCTCGCTCTCGCTCCGTTTTTCACAAGTTCATCAAACAACAGGGGTAAACAGTGGTAAGTGGTAAGTTAAGTTGGAATCATTCATCAATCATGGTGAGTAATGGCTTCTTCTCCGGCTATTGTTTTTTGCACTGTTTGCCACATGTATAGTTTATCTATCTCTGTCAGCAGCGAGGGATTCACATGTGATAAATGCAGGGAAATAGTTAGGCTGACAGAGAAGATTTTAGAACTAGAGACACGCATCCAAACTTGAGGATAGTAAGAATGTGAGGGCTGTAGATACGGCTTTGGATGCGACTAGCTCAGGGAGTCCTGTACATTGTTCGGTATGTAAAAGTGCTGGCTAAACATAAATTCAGTAAGATTGTTATTCACCTCGGCACTAATGATGTTCGACTTCTCCAGTCGGAGATCTCTAAAAATAATGTTAAAGAGGTGTGTGAACTTGCAAATATGATATCAGAAACTGTAATATGCTCTGGCCCACTCCCTGCTTTCCGGGGCGATGAGATTCATAGCAGACTGTTGTCACTCAATGGCTGGATGTCTAAGTGGTGACCGCAGAATAACATAGGTTTTATCTCTCCTGGGGTGGTGCCGCTATTCTCTCTAGAAATATGGCACATATTCTTAGAGTTCGTACTTGACTAACTGGGGCCCAGATCAGGAAGCAGACAGACTGGCTAAACCGACCATCTGCTAGTCACCTCACGTCACAGAAGTTAGTTAATTCTCAGCACATAGAGACCCTTTCAGCTAGATATCACACTATAGAGACTGTGTCTGTTCCCCGAACTAGAAAATACAAAAAACGTCCAAATCAGTCTGAGTAACAACTGAGGGATTACAAATTGTATTTAAATGTTTAATTTAGATTCTTATTATCCACTTTTTAACTCAATGTATAACTGCGCTTTGTCTCAATCAAGTCATGTTGATTGAGACCGAGATTCAAAGAACCCCCTGGCCCAGACGTGGATTCGTTAGGTTGATTGGATTAGTGTCTATCTTTCGGAGCCCCAGCCCAGACGTGATTCTGGGTTGATTGGATTAGTGTCTATGCATTTGATTATGTTGATGAGATTAGAACCACGGGAAGTTTAACAACAAAAACTAACGCCTCCCTCATGTGCTCCACCTCCAAGAATCCCTCCTCCAACCTTGTAAAGTTACTTAAGATTGAGATTTCGATGACTACAGATACCAACAGCTTGTGTTCTCAATAAAAGAATCCTGCTGACGATCCAATCCGAAGTCTCCTGGTCTTCTCTTCTGAGTTTTCTACACTTTAGAAGAAAGCAGTTCACAACAGATGGTGCCGTGAACCCGGATAGAGTTCCAGCTTCCTCACCTGAAAACTTCAAGCTCAAACAAAGATCTGCATCTTTTGGAATCCAGCGAAACTTCCAGCTGAACAAAGATTTCCAGACTGAATTTTTCTCTCAACCAAGGGTTGTGGTGAGTGCTGTCTCTAATCCAAAAGAACCTAAGACCAGTACAAATGTTGTATCCTCTGTGCCGTCAGAGAAGACTTAACATACATCTGTAGGGTTTGTTTAACTAAGATTATCCTCTAAAGAGTCAAGGGACGAAGAGTCAAGATGGCACCGAGGATGGCAGCCGTGTTGCGAGCTCCGGGAAAACTTTGCAGTTTTTCGTATGGTTTATTTGTTTTTTTGTTGTTTTACGTGTTAGATGTTGTTAGTATAACTGTCTACGATAGAGACACGCTTTTGAACATTGGTTCCTCCGTTGCGCAACGCAAACCGGACTTTGAGTTTTTGAATGCCGGTGGACTGTTCACAGACACGGTATCGGAGCCCTTTGTGTGGGTTGCGAAATCGACACGCCGCTGCCGACGCCGAAAAAGAGGAAGGAGAGCTGGCGTTCTCGTCAGACTGAGACGCCGTGCTTTCCGAACTCCTCTTCCAACCATTTTACTGGCCAACGCTCAGTCACTGGATAACAAACTCTGTGAACTGCGTGCGCATCTCACACCAACGAGAAACAAGGGACTGCTGTGTTATTTGCCTCACAGAAACCTGGATGTCTGCTATAGTTCCAGACTCAGCCATTGAGCTCACGGGCTTCTACGGCACCGCTCGGATAGAACAAAGGAGCTCACAGGGAAAAAGCAGAGGAGGGGTGTTTGTTTCTATATCAACAACTCATGGTGTAATGAAAGGAACATACACTCTATTAAATCCTTCTGCTCCCCTGATCTGGAATTTCATACGCTTCTGTGTCGACTGCTCTTGGCTACCGAGGGAATTTACAGCGATCATAATCACGGCTGTTTATATCCCCCCCCAAGCCAACACAGACCAGGCACTCAAGGAACTGTACAGGAATATAAGTGAGCAGGAAACCGCGCACCCAGATGCAGCTTTTATTATCACGGGGGACTTTAATAAAGCCAACTTCAGAACAATAGCTCCAAAATACTTTCAACACGCCACCATCAACACGCTGCGGAGATCGTACACTCGACCATTGTTACACCCCCTTCCGGGACGCATACAAGTCCCTCCCCCGCCCACCTTTCGGCAAATCGGATCACTCTTCCGTTCTGCTCCTGCCTGCTTATAGGCAGAAACTGAAACGTGAAGCACCCGCCCTCAGGACAGTTCATTGCTGGTCCGACCAATCGGACGCTATACTACAGGACTGTTTTGATCACGTGGACTGGGACATGTTCGGCAGCGCCTGAAGACGACATAGAGGCGTATTCAGATACGGTCACGTGTTTCATCAGGAAGTGTATAGATGATGTAGTTCCGACCAAAACAATCCGTATCTACCCCAACCAAAAACCGTGGATTAACAGCGATGTTCGATCAGCCTTGTCAGCGCGGACATCTGCCTTTAAATCCGGAAACACTGACGATCGGAACAAGCCAGTTACGATCTCAGGAGATCCATCAAAGCAGCCAAACGAACATATAAAAACAAAGTTGAAGAACACTTCAACAACAATAACCCAAGAAGCATGTGGCAGGGCATCAACAACATCACAGGCTTTAAAGGAAATAAACCAGCTACTGTGAACATTGCCTCCTCTCTACCGGACGAGCTCAACACCTTTTATGCTCGGTTCGAGGCTGACACCACCGCACACACAGAGAGCGCTGCCGCGGCTGCCGCAGAAGAGGTCAGTCCACTCACGCTTTCTGTCGCGGACGTAACCCGATCCTTTAAACGGTGAACATCCGTAAAGCCGTGAGGCCCAGATGGTAAACCAGGCCGTGTGCTCAAAGCATGCGCTTTCCAGCTAGCTGGGGTTTTACAGACATTTTCAATCTGTCCTCTCTCTGTCTGTGGTTCCCTCATGCTTCAAAAAATCCATCATTGTACCCATACCGAAGAAAAATAAAATCACATGCTTGAATGACTGGAGGCCCGTTGCTCTGAGCCCCATCTTCAGCAAGTGTTTTGAGAAGCTTGTCAGAGACTACATCTGCTCTGTGCTGCCTGCTTCACTGGACCCACTACAATTTGCATACATTATTACTATGTATAGACTACATTATGTATAGATAGTGTACATAATGTAGATGTGCCCATACGGTGTATAATGTGTCGCTGATAATTGAGTGTGTCTTTATAGTACACTATGTGTACTGAGTATATATATGTATGTGTATTTTGCACATTGTCTTCTGTACAGTCTGTAAATATGTACTGTCCATATGTAAATTGTTGTTGTTTTTTGCACTGTCTGGAGCACTGTAAATGCTCCAGTGCAGCTTTTTTGCACTGTCTGTCCATATGTAAATTGTTTGTTGTTGTTTTCAAGGTTCAAGGTTCAAGGTTCAAGGTTCTTTATTATTTGTCACATACACAATCATACAGGGTATAATAGGTAGTGAAATGTTAGTCAGGACAGGTCCGCTCAATGGAAAGTGCAAAAAAATAAATAAAACATAAAATAAAAATAACATAAAAGCAATAAAAACTATGAAACAAAACACGAGAGAGTATATATATATACAAATATGGTGAGAATGAAATAAGAAACAAATAATGAAATAAAATAAGGGGTAAGATGTGCAATGAGATAAAGTGTGCAGTGTTTTTGGACAGACAGTTTTTGCACTGTCTGTCCATATGTAAATTGTTTGTTGTTTTTTTGCACTGTCTGTCCATATGTAAATTGTTGTTGTTGTTTTTTTGCACTGTCTGTCCATATGTAAATTGTTTGTTGTTTTTTTGCACTGTCTGTCCATATGTAAATTGTTGTAGTTTTTTTTTTGCACTGTCTGTCCATATGTAAATTGTTGTTGTTGTTTTTTTTTTTTTTTTTTTTCACTGTCTGGAGCACGCTCATAAGAATTTCACTCACCAAGGCACTTGTGCTGTGGTGATGTGACAATAAAAGTGATTTGATTTGATTTGATTTGATTTAAAGTTTTCTGTTAGAGATGAAAGTTATCCTCTGTTTCAGGCAGGGAAGATTTGGCATTACGTGCTAATAATTGGTTATCCTCTGTTTCAGGCAGGGAAGGTTAGCATTACATGCTAATAATTTTAATAATTGGTTATCCTCTGTTCTTTCAGGGAGGGAAGTTTTGGCATTACGCTAAAAAGTGGTTATCCTCTGTTTCAGGCAGGAAGGTTAGCATTTCGTGCTAATAATTTTGGTTTATCCTCTGTTCTTGTAGGCAGGGAAGTTAAGTGTGGAGTGTTGGTAATTTGGAAAGTTAACAATAGTTAAGTTTTTTTTAACAAGTGTACCTCTGTTGATCAGAGGACCGTTTTGGGGTTTGTGTGGTACAGAAGAAACTTACAAAATGGTTAGAAGGAATGCAAGGCTGATTCCAACCACAGAAAAGACTGGTCTTGCGACTCCTTTGTGGTCAGATAGTGAATTCAAAAACGCTGTTAGGGGAACAAATGGATCTAATAGTCACTGAAAAAGTTAGACAAGAACTAACGCAGAAATATGAGATTCATCCAGACAAGACTTGGTCGGTAGATGAGTGTAAAAGGTACTAGGAGCAAGTATTCGTAAGAACAATGTGAAAGGCATTATCTGTTGTCACAGAGAATTCAGTTTAATATTAGCTACACAACAGTCTCAGCGTAACTCAGAGCTAGAGAAACAGAACAATGAACTCCGTGCTAGAGTATCCACTTTGACTAAGAAATTGAACCTCAAGAAAGCTGCAGCAAAAACTGATGTGAAAGTTAGTCAGCCTGATAACATTTACCCTGATTTACAAGCGTTTTTTGAAACAGATGTAGCTCTCCCATCAGTAACTGATGTGCCTGTAAATTCCGTAAATGTGTGTGGTGCTAAGAGAAGATCTCAGGGAATTGAGGAAACTGATAGTGTTCCTCTCAATTCTTCTGTTGTGCAAATACAAACTGTTGCCAAAGCTTTATGTCCTAAAGATATAGAGAGACTATCTCAGAGTTTACCGTCAGCACGCACACATTTTTCTGAATTTAGAAGAACATTGATCAGTAAAATGCGTCTTTATGACATGTCGTTGGCAGAAGTCACGCAGCTGATGTCACAAATTTTAACTGAATCTGAATTCAACAGTTTTGAATCTGCTGTTACTTCTGAACTGCGAAATGCCAGTAAGGGTGATTTAAGAGAAGGTATTTTGAAAATCCTAAAGAATATCTTAGGACCCAAAATAGATTGGTCTAGAATTACTACCTGTGTGCAAAGGAAAGAAGAAACTGTGAGTGAATATACTGAGAGATTTTGTCAGTCAGCTGTAATTTACAGTGGAATTGTTGATGACCCTGAAAGTGTGCTAGATGACAAGGGACCCTGGTTCGTATCTGGTCAGATGGCCTTGTAGCCGAATACAGAAAAGCTTTACCATTCTTAGATCTAACTTGGTCTAACAGAACTCTCAGAAGTAACCTAGACAGGTTAGCTACATGGGAAAGAGATTCTGATGTCAAGGCAAAAGTAAGAGTAGCAGCAGCTACGTTTAACACAACGAAACAAGACAATAGATGGTCTAAAAGAGAAGGCAAATGCAACTACTGCAGAAAATTAGGACTTTGGGAGAAAGAGTGTAGGAAGAAGTTGCAAAATGCTATGCATAATTCTGCTCCTTCTCAGCCTGCCTACAACCCTGAAGTAGTTCCGCCAGTGACCACTGAAACTATACAGCTAGTTCAGGCTCTTCTAAGAGCACAACAAGACCAGGAAAAAAACTAATTGTTGGGGCTGTGAGTAGCTACCTTTCCCCTGTAATCCAACACAGTGACCAAAGAATTTTTGTGAAAGGTAGCATAAAAGAGAAAGAAATTGATTTTTTGCTTGATACAGGTGCAGAAATTACAGTAATTCCTACAAAATTGGCACAAGGTTTAAACATCCCATACAATAAAACCAAACTTTGTTTAACTGGTGTAATAGGTGAAGATTCTGTTTTGTATGAAACTCCGCCCATAGAGGTACAATTTATTTAAAAACTCTGACTACAAAATTGCTATGTGCTCCATTAAATACAGGTGCAATTTTAGGCATGGATCTTCTGAGACAAATAAATCTAACTTTAGACATGTCCTCAGAATCTACTAGCATAAAAATTTCCTCAGCACAGATTTCTACCAATAATGCAACCCTCCTGAGTATGCTTTCTTACAGAATCATCCAATTTGGGCTAAAGACAAGGATGATTGTGGGTTGTTGACAGGTGTAGAACCAGTTAAATTGACAGGAACTCCACCTCCGGTCACCAAACAATATCCGATTAATAAGGAAGCTATACAGGGAATCAAACTTATTGTAGAAAATTTGCTGACACAAGGAGTGCTAGTTAAAACCAACAGTCCATGTAATTCACCCATATGGCCCATCAAGAAATCTAATGGGACATGGAGACTGACAATAGACTACAGAGTAGCCAATAAACATATTGATAAAATCACCCCCCTAGTGGCAGATCCATCTACAATTTGTAATGGCTTACCATTAGATTGTAAGATTTTTCAGTAATTGATATGTCTAATGGATTCTTTTCTGTACCGTTGCACTCTGACAGCCAGCCATGGTTAGCTTTCACAGTTGACTATGAACAATACCAGTGGACACGATTGCCACAGGGATTTCAAAACTCCCCAACCATATATCATCAGGCTGTCAGGCGTGATTTGTGTGACCCAGAATGTCCGGTAAAACAGTCCACTATGATCCAATATGTCGATGATATTTTGATTGCCTCAACAGATCATGAGGTACATCAAACTGAATTGGCATCATTGTTGGACTATTTGCATAAAAAAGGACACAAATGCAGCTTTCACAAAGCTCAAATCGCTAAAAAGCAAGTCACATTTCTGGGTCAAACAATTGGTGCAGGAAATAGATCCATTACACAGGATCGAGCGGCTTCAGTCAAAGCCATACCTCCGCCTACTACCATTAAAACACTCCGCTCATTTTTAGGAACAACCGGTTATTGTAGACCTTGGATTGAAGACTATGCCTCGATTGCTCAGCCTCTCTATGATTTGTTGAAAGGCCATGGTAAAGATTCACATACTGTTTGTATGGAAGAACTTCATCTCAAAGCTTTTAATGATTTGAAGAGAGCACTATGTCAAGCACCAGCATTAGGAATTGCCCAATCTGATAGACCCTTTGTGCTTTATGTCCATGAACACTTAGGCTTTATGACTGCATGTCTAATGCAAGATCATGGGGGCAGCTTCGCCCAATTCATTACTATTCCGGTAAACTTGACATAGTCACTCAAGGTATGGGACCATGCCTCAGAGCAGTACAGGCAGTTCATCTAGCGCTTCAGGCTTCATCAGGAATGGTGTTAGGTCAGACTGTAAACGTAAAATGCCCTCACGCAGTGTCCGCACTAATGAATCAAGCAAAAGTCACTTCTGTCACCTCCTCCCGTTGGGGAAATTGGTTAGCAACTCTCACAGCCCCGAATATTGTTATACAGCGTGCACCAGTCACGAACCCATCCTCATGTATGATGTCTGCAATGACTGAATATGTGTTAGAGGATGAAGGTGAAATGACTCATGATTGTGTTACGCTTACATATGCAGCGACAATTGAAATAGCAGAAACTCCCATAGAGAACGCAGAATTGGAGTTGTTTGTTGATGGTTCAGCTCAAGTTATTGAAGGTAACAGACGAGCAGGATATGCAGTAACTTCCACCACTGAAGTAGTTGCTTCAGGTCGTCTTCCAGACCATTTTTCAGCTCAAGCTGCAGAACTAGTAGCCTTAACTAGAGCATGCACGCTAGCTTCAGGATCGGTTGCAAATATCTACACAGATTCCAGGTATGCTTTTGGGGTAATTCATGATTTTGGTGTCATTTGGCAAACCAGAAAATTTCTAACTTCTGCTGGATCCCCATTAAGCATGCTGGATTAGTGAAAGATTTAATGTTTGCCATGAAACTCCCAAAGAAATTAGCGGTGATCAAAGTGAAAGCACATCTCACAACTAATACTACGGAAGCTAAAGGTAATGCTCTTGCTGATGTAGCGGCTAAACAGGCTTGTTTCTATGCAACTGTACAAGTGTGTTCAGGTAGTACAGCACAGAAGACAATTCTACCCCCTGAATCAATCGTTGATCTGTATAAAGACGTTCCTCTATATGAAGCATGGACATGGTTAGACAAAGGAGCCACTGTGGATTCATCCGGCTGCTGGACCAAAGGGGAAAGTATGTTGCTCCCGAATCACTGTTGCCATATTTGGCTCAACAAATACACAGTTTGGGTCATAGTGGTCCAGCAACGATGAATCACAGGTTCTCAAATCAATGGTGGAATCCAAAATTCAGAAACGCAGCCACTGAAACAGTCAAGAGATGTGTTACATGTCAGAAAAATAATGATGTACCAGCAGCCACTACACCAGCAGCACATACCCCAGCTCCACCAGGGCCATTTCGTCACCTGCAAGTTGATTACATATCGTTGCCCCCTTGTAAAGGAAAAACTGACGTTTTGGTAGTAATAGACAAGTTCTCAAGATGGGTAGAAGCTTATCCAACAGGGCGTGCTACAGCTGCACATACTGCTAAATGTCTTGTCACTGATTTCATTCCCAGATGGGGATTACCAGATTGCATTGACTCAGATCAAGGTACCCACTTCACAGGACAGGTAGTCAAGGAAGTGTCTAGAATGTTGAAGATTACAAGCATCAGGACAGGTTGAACGATCAAACAGAACAATCAAAACCAGGCTAAGCAAAATGCATCAGGAAGGAGTACCATGGGTTGAAGCACTGCCCGCAGTACTGTGTAGTATGAGAGCATCACCTAACAGATCAGTAGGACTGAGCCCTCATGAGATTATTACTGGGCCCAATGCAGATGCCAGGTGTGATTGATCTTAGAAGGCTGATGTGCACATTGCTTCAGATGCACTGATCGCTTACTGTGAAAACCTCACAAAGGCAGTGCAGAGTGCCAAAGAGAGAGTTGAGTCGTGTTGGCAGACTCCACCAGAAGGTGGACACACAATCATCCCAGGTCAATGGGTCATGATAAAGGTGTTCAGAAACAAGCCATTAGAGCCTAAGTGGTACGGACCACATCAAGTGATGTTGATTACAGCTGCTGCAGTATTGTGTCAGGGAAGGAAAACTTGGACTCATGTGTCACACTGTAAAGTTGTTCCTCCCCCTGCAGGGATAGGATAGGACAGACACAAGAACCAGTGAGGAGCCCAGGGAAGAACCGAAAGCAACAGGCTTGGGGCCAACCCTCATGTGAAGATTTCCTCATAGGCCTTTCCCCATCCAATAGTCCATCCTTTCCTCACTGTTCTTTAGGTGTTGCAGGAATTGAGAAATAGGGAAAGAAGGAACAACAATAGCAGACTATATTTTGAACAGAGGATACAACCCTAATGTTTGCAGACTCTACAACAAATACTGCTTTGTGCCGTTGGTCTCTTGTTTTTGTTTCTTTCTTCCTCTGTGCAGATACCACTTGATGGCTGTCCTGAGATCCATATGCACCGCCCTTCTCACCTGCGGATGAAGCCACAACCTCTAGAAAACAACTAGACCCATTGCCGAGCCAACTATCACACAAGAAAGAGAAAAGAAGAAAAAATACACAACGCAGAGACTCACATACGGAACTTCAGTCATCCATCAACATGATCAAGATTTTCGTACTATTAACCATCATGGACATCACGTGTAGACCCCAGAAACAACATATTCTTAGAGCTGATGAATATGCCTTGTTTGCTGGAAAGAACGTTTGCATGCCGCACGCACCTTCAGTAGGAGCAGGAATCCCATGGGTGGCACACCTATCTCCAAATGTGATACGTGTACCTTATTCGATCATCATACCAGTGGAATTATACAACAAGGATACATGTCACAACGTAACAATTCCTCCAGCTTCTTCGTGTTGCATTCCTGGACTACCATCCTGCAACCTAACTTCAGCTACTCCCATCATGACAGATCTACTCATGCCAAGGATGTTCTATTGGTGCATGGAAAATTATGCTCCAGCATCGACTACACTGGGTGAAATTCCTTGTGAACGCGTTGCAGCTTTGTGATTGAAAGAAGAACCTGAATTCGATGTGTACGTTACTACATCAGATACGAAAGAGGAGAATGAATTAAAAGAGTGTCTCTACGGGAACCCATCCCTACCGAAACTTTTGCCATAAATCAGTGGTGTATGATTCCTCCACCGACTGGCACTTTGTGGTTATGTGGAACTTCTGTCTACAGCATCTACCCAGCCAATTCAATGGCAGGTGCACCCTGGTTTATGTCCTACCAGCCATCAGAGAAAATACACACTCCACCTCAAGTTCTCCACATCTACAAAATTCAGCTTCTACCAACAAAGATGGCTGCATTCCGGGACTCACTTGTGTACAAACGTGGTGGTCAAGAACTCTGGGAGCATTAATCCCATCGTATGGTGTCATGCAGGCTCGATCAAGTCAGAAGCCTGTCGGATTCTGTACAGAAATTGGCCAATGATACGGTTTTGGCCCTGGGCAACATCAAGGACACTCTTGCCTCGCACAAGATGATGATCTTACAGAACAGAGTGGCCTTGGATTACATTCTTGCAACACAAGGGGAGCCTGTACCATTATCGGTCCTGAATGCTGCACGGGTTAATGGATCCAACAGAGAACTTGAACAAAATCCAACAAGACATTCTTGGTCTTTCAGCAAAATTACACCAGATGACTGAAGATAATTCTTCATGGTTCGAAACTTGTTAGGTAAACCCTGGCTGTGGATCAAGGAAATAGCAATTCTGCTGTTGTTTCTCCTACTTGCGTACTATCTATGCATCCACAGTATCAAGTGTTTCGTTCAGCAAATGACGCCCGCCTCTCACGAGGAAATGACAGTTCCAACCAGAAAAGATTATTACCCGTAAGAACTTCACGGACCCTAATTGCATGTTTTGTTTCTGTGTCAGTATGCAATTACATATAAGCAACACAGAACATGTACAATGTGCCTGTAACGATTACAAGTTACAAGAATTAACTTTTAAGTGTCTAAATTTGTATTTTGTGAGAGTTATTAGAACTCTCAAAGGGGGAATTGAGGGATTACAAATTGTATTTAAATGTTTAATTTAGATTCTTATTATCCACTTTTTAACTCAATGTATAACTGTGCTTTGTCTCAATCAAGTCATGTTGATTGAGACAGAGATTCAAAGAACCCCCTGGCCCAGACGTGGATTCGTTGGGTTGATTGGATTAGTGTCTATGAATTTGATTATGTTGATGAGATTAGAACCACGGGAAGTTTAGCAACAAAAACTAACGCCTCCCTCATGTGCTCCACCTCCAAGAATCCCTCCTCCAAAAATGCCTATAAAATAACCTTGTAAAGTTACTTAAGATTGAGATTTCGATGACTACAGATACCAACAGCTTGTGTTCTCAATAAAAGAATCCTGCTGACGATCCAATCCGAAGTCTCCTGGTCTTCTCTTCTGAGTTTTCTACACTTTAGAAGAAAGCAGTTCACAACACAACTTAATCGATGTTCAACAAATGAAAAATGTATATAACACAGAAAAACAAACGATAAAGCTTGGCTTATTGAATATCAGGTCCCTTTCTAAGAAAGCGCTTTTTTGTAAATTATATGATCACTGATCATAAACTAGATGGGCTTTGTTTCACAGAAACCTGGATAAAACCAGATGAATACATTATTTTAAACAAGTCTTTCCCCCAAGATTACGGTTACAAAAATGAGCCGCATCCAAAAGGCAAAGGGGGAGGTGTTGCTACAATTTATAGCAATACTCTCAGTACTTCTCAGAAGACAGGCTTTAAGTATAAGTCCTTCGAAGTAATGGTGCTTCATATAACATTATCTAGAGAAAAAAGTATTAATGATAAATCCCCTGTGACGTTTGTACTGGCTACTGTATACAGGCCACCAGGTCACCATACAAACTTTATTAAAGAATTTGGTGATTTTCTATCAGAGTTAGTGCTGGCTGCAGATAAAGTCTTAATTGTTGGAAATTTTTATATCCATGTTGATAATGAAAAAGATGCATTAGGATCAGCATTCTTAGACATTCTGAATTCTATCGGGGTTAGACAACACGTGTCAGGACATACTTATTGTCAAAATCATACTTTAGATTTAATACTGTCACATGGAATTGATGTTAATGGGGTTGAAGTTCTGCAGCAAAGCGATGATATATCAGATCACTATCTAGACTTGTTTAAACTCCATATAGCTAAAGCTATAAATTCAACTCAAATTAAATTCAAAATTAAATTAAATTTAATTTCAATTTCAATTAAATTCAACAAA
>CM050436.1:26044602-26101277 GCA_027564155.1 Gymnocypris eckloni scoliostomus | reverse complement strand
TTGAGATGTCCATGCATTATTTCATGGGGACATACAACTCGACACATTATGAGAACTTTGTATGATGAATAAATACATTTAAGTCTTTATTCAATATGATCATCATCATGATCACACATCAACTGCACATGACCAAACATCATGACATGTGAGAACAAATTAAGTTTAGTGTCGCCAAATTAATAGATTCTGTATAGTGTGGCCACCTGGTTATTGCTCTGTTGCAGGATAGCAGTTGTGATATGTATGGGACACTTGAGAGGAATTTAATGCACTACTATTAGACTTTGTAAGTATTATAGTTTCGTATAAGTTGGAAAGCCTATATATTTGCTGTGGCGTTGGATGAGAACATGCTTTAAATCACTAGTAAGGGTTGTTAACTGTCTGTTACTGGCACACAATTTGCCTAGGTTTGAGTAATACAATTGAATTTACTCCAAAGGACATATGCCTATATGAATAAATCTAACTTTTTTACCTTTTTGAAGCCTGAATATTTGGACTCCACCGACTTTCATAATATGGACAAAAAGCTTCTTCAAGATACCTTTTTTTCTTAAAAAGAAAGCCATGCATTTTTTTTGGGTGAACAATTTCTTTAAAGAGTTACTTAAGTTCTTTAAAAAGAAAAGCTAAGATTAAAAAAGGTGCAAAAACCTTAAAAATAGGTGCACAATATCTCTGTGTAACACAATGGCAAACTGCATTGGAAGCCCTGGAAGAATTAGAATAGTTTCAGCCATCTTTTAGTCTGTTGATTCCAAGGGTGCCTGATAAATAATTCAGATCGAATCATGTTCCATTTATGCCGTTGCCACCACTGGAATTAATATTAGGGTCCACAGGAGTGCGATTTCCCAGAGTTATGCACATGAATGTTAAATACAATACCTTTTTGGAAATGATGTATCTTTGAATCCTCTTTGTGTGGAGCAAAAATGCACCACATGGGATTATGTGTGATGGCAGCAGGCAGGTCTCACAATTCAGATGTTTGCAGATGGCTAAAGCTGTGAGCCAAGTGACTTTTGCAATGAACTTTGGGAAAGTAAAATCACCCATGTTTATGTTTCCGCAATCAAACATTACTTTAGACAGTATTACCAAAAGCCATGATCACAATTCATTTTTGCAGGGCAGATGGTGTAGAGATAATTATTCAGGCTATATCTGAGGTTAATGGTATTATGGGGCATTCATAGAGGGATAAATTAACCGAAGGTCACTGAATCACAGTGCTGTTGGTTTCAGGTAGGCATTTCGAAATTGCAGTATTTTCACCTGTATCAGATGGTAAATCACTGTCTGGACTCACATTGGAAGTTGCTGCATCGCACTGCTGCTTATTAGCATAATGTTTTTTAATTGCATAAACTATTTCAAATGTCCACTCACTGTACTAGAAATCAATTCCTCTTATAAATCAATGAAGTTTTGTCACTGCAAATTGCTGTCTGTGTAAGTTATTGTATGTGCTAATATAGCATTCAGCTTTGATTTGAAACCTAAAAGTGGCAAATGGCATCTTCTTTCTAATCAGATAATTTGTCCGACTTGAACCGCGACACCACATCACTGTCACATGTGGCATCAAAGTAACGTGGTAGTGTTTCGAAAGCAGCCGGCTCACTCAGCCGGTGCAGTTTCTCCAGAGCGACTGCAGGAGTGCTGATGACGACACAGCTGTTTCACGATTGGCCAAATTCACCACATGACAACAATGACGTTTGTTTCTAACATCTTCAAATCCAATACAGCTCACAAATCTTATTTGACTTGGAAAATATCACATTCGTGTAAAAAAAAGAGACTAAAGCTAAACTTTGAACATTTTATAAAAGAGATAAAAAATATGGTACTATATTAGATAAAATTAAGAACAAAAAAGCAAGAAATACCTATGAAGCTTTTTGTTACTTTAAATTGTTGTAATTTTACCCCTGGCATGAATTGTTTAACTTTACGGTTACTCTCGCATGTAGGTCTGCATGGCGCTGCATGAAGTCAAACACACCTTGTGTTTAGCCACACTATTTTGTCATAGAGTGACACGTTCCAAAACCCGTCGTTTTGGCAGATTAGCTTCAATATAAGCTGTTTTTAGCCTAATGACAAAGTTTTGAGTACTGAAACTTAGAGAATGTTTTAATAGCACAATGACCTCTTATATATGAAACGATCAAGGGAATTTAGATTTCTCAGTTCATGACCCCTTTAAGACAATTATCACAGGATATTAAGATAATTGTTTTGTATTACAAGTTTTCAGAAAGTGTCACTGCAAAAAAAAAGGCCTCTTAGAAATGATCTTGTTTCTAGTAAAAATATCTACAAATTATTAAATCAAGACGCATTTACTAGATCTGCAAAATGACTAAGATATTTAGTCTTGTTTCCAAGGGTAAAAAATGAAATGATGTGCATTTTGCTTAAAGTAAAATTATCTGCTGTAAAGAGGACTGGAGTGTGACAACAGGGATAAGATCCAATTGCAAGCTTTATTGTACAGATCGTGGTCAAGGCAGGCAGGGTCGAACACCAGCAAACAACAATATCCAGGGCAAGGCAAAAGAGTAAACAAAAACATTGGCAATGGTCAAGGCAGACGGCAAACAATCATGAAACGAGGACAGTCCAGAGTCCAAAACACAGGCAAAGCAAAATAAGACAATGAAAACGCTCAGTAGTGTCCAATAACAGTGGAACAAGACTTCGCAAAGGCCTATTTGGCATGGCCCTCTTTATATGGCTGCCAAACAGGAAGTCACCATAGAGGAAGCAGAGGGAGCAGTAACAGTCAGTACTTGGGCAAGGGCTCCCTCTGCTTTAAATATATAAATTCCAATGAAAATCTACAAAAACCAATAGATCAAGTGTTGTGCTGCTTTTTATGGTGCTATGAAACCACTTAAAATGTGTTGAAAACACTCCACAAGGCTTAGACAAATTAATCTAATTAGCATCACATATTTTTGAAGAATGGAACAATCTGAAATATATGTTGCTTTATTGTGATAAAACTGTTTTGATAAAACTTTCAGCTCAGACTCAAGCGGCTTGACTTGTGCTCAAAACATTTAGTCAAGTACATGTCGGCACACGTTTCAATTAAACACATCAAGTATCATCAAAAAAAATGTAAGTGTGGTTCTTTTCACTGTGCTATTTAAATGTAACAGAACAGAAATGTAAACACACTTTCAGAAATGTTGACCTTTTTGTTGTTTACTGTATATGACGCAGAATATCATTTGAAAAGTCCCTACCACAAAACATCTCAAAGTGTATTTCGTTTTCCTCCCTGCTGAATTCCCTCCAGTTGTTTGATGTTCTTTGAGCAGTCGTATAAGAGATTTAATGGTGTTTAAGCAGGATAACAGTCTATTGCTTTGACTGATGGGTGTACTAGGGCTGTGAACCCAGAAGTAACATTGTGACCTAACAGCACTATTTGTTCAGTGATTTACTGGAGAATGTAAAGGGAATGAATTGAGTCTAAATGGCAATTATGTTCCAGCAGCAGTGGGCTTCAAACTTATGACTTCATGTGCTGGTGTAGGAAATCACAGTGACATACACTATATGCCTGCCCAGGGATTTCTCTAGCGCTTGACATTGGAAAACTGGCAAATCTAATGCATCACAAGGGACTTATTACAGATGTCAAGTTCTGTTTTTGCTAAGCTAGAGCTTTCATAGAACACAGATTTTACAAAGGTCTATAGGAGACTTACAACAACATTAATCAGAAGAAATAAAATGCATTAGTTCTAAAAACATTATATTCTGTGAGAGACTGGGACTAGTTGTTATTGGACACGCTTATTGCAGATATATCAGGATTTTCATTTGTCATTTTTTGGCCTATCAATAAATGGCACATATACAAAACTTATGTATAAAGCAATAAAATACAGAATGCTGTGATGCTGCTTTAGCTAATAACCATGTAGCAAACTAAATGAACCACAAAAGACTAATTTCATTCACTAAGGGCTATATATTAAATTACATACAGTATTTATACTTCACAGTGTGTACAGAGATTGGCATTTAAGTGTATATTAAGCAAAAGAAAATTGATAAAATAATCTCAACACTGTTTTTTAAACCATCATAAATTCAATATTAAAACAAATTTTGGAGTAAACTATTCAGCTAATAATTCCTTTTTTACAGCCCTGCTTCCCAACCAAAATCCAAGAGCATTAATAACGTACATATTAATGTAGATTTTACACTCGCATTCAATTATACTCTGTAACAACAAGGACCTAGATGGAAGAGGGGATTTCATCAATGCTGGTTATCTTCAGTTCTTAATTTGTTCTAGATGTGTAAATTAATGTTTGTGCAATTTCTAAGATCTTCTGTAGTATGGTCTCTATTTCATATTGTTTGAACATCAGGTGCAGCTTACTGAATGTCAAAATAGAAAAACATTATGAGGATTATTTCATTACACCACCAATGTAGCACAAAATTGAAGGTTTTGTTTACTTCTTGTCAATGATATATATGTTTTGATCATTTTCACATTATGATTTGGTTCTTTAAAGCATATGAATTTGCCAAACAAATTAAATTTACACTTTCATAAAGCCCACAGCCATAATAAAAGACTGAAGCAATTCTGCACACAACTCAGGAAGTCAATGAACAAATGATAATTTCAGGTAAACAAAGACTGTATGCATTTTGAGCTGTGAAGCAAAGCTAATGACTAACAATGCTGATTTATGATGAGAGCAACATACCATGAAAGAAAACAGGACTGAATGAATAAGGTGTGCAGCACTCAATTCACCGCAGATGAAACATTCAAAATATGAAAGAATTATCTTTCATTTCACACATGGACCACACACTGGAAAAGCTCTTCAGCTGCTCTAATGTAGACTGTGAATTAATTTCTCTGCTCTTTCATGCACTTTGTAGTTGTTTGTTTGAAAAGATGGTATTCCATCAAAGGAGAGAGTGATTTCCTTTCGTCATCTTCAAATTCAGCAGGTGCGGTGCAACTTTCTTCAGAAACTAGATGTTAATTCATGGATGTTGTCTTTGGATCTATATTCTCTGATGTTGTGTCAGCTCTGCAGTTATACCTTGTGCTGCTGATATGATGTTCTACAATATGGCAAAGTTTGACACTAGAAAACCACAACCCCCCAAAAGTTACATTTCACAGACCACAAATATGCAGTGTTATTTTTATGTGTATTTTTATGAATACAAATATTCTTACCACTTATCCTTTGGGTCAATGAAAATAAATAAATAATCATTTTCACAGCAGTTGCTGGGGTGTGACCGCTAACAGTAGTCCTTTTTCATCTTTATTTGCAACTGTAAAGATTACAATCACAGAGCAGCCCTGTATATACTTAAAAATGCATTAAAAATCTAAGCATCAGTGGACTGAAGCTCTGAGAATATTTCCATGGATAAGATATTGAAGATAAAATATTTAATCACAATCGATACAATTTTGAGATCACTGTTGTTGAAAAAACATTGGTGAAAAAAACCCAGCCAAGTCAAGCTAGCCTGGTGCAATGGGAAGGGGTTTTGGGAACTTGTTGTGCTGTGAGACCAACTAAGACTAACAAACCACCATAAGGAGACTGTTTTAACAATGGATTATATATGAATCAATGTTTCAGTGTTTGACTCCATCTGTATGTAGCCATGCCATTATTGTGGCCTGATAATAATAAATATTTGACGGAAAAGTGGACTGAATTTTTCAAATGTTCTGCTTTCCTTTCAGTCAGTCTTGGACATTGATCATTTCTTCTCAAAGACATACAGTCATTAGGATTAGTCCACATGGAAAGAGAAGGATTACAGTTTAAATTAGTCCAAGTAACATGCGGAGGGATTTTCTTTTGAATGGTCCGTGAAAGCTGACCTAGAATGAGGTGCTGTGACCCCAGCAGGCTCCAGGCAAGGCATACCGACCTCTCCAATCAAACCAGAAACTCCCGTGGCGCATCAGAGAGGGTTCACCGTACACCTGGGACCCAATTTAAGCTTGCAGGTCAGTGACTTCATGGTTGAGGGAATGTGAGGATTCATTACATGAGCTGAAAGACTCACACCCACTGTTCTTCAGAGTGTTATTGCTTTCCCCAAACTGAGAGATGCGAAAACCATGAACTCCTGTTGCCTTAACAAAGTAACAGTAAAAGCAGTGGCCTGTGACTTTCTTCAGACAAACTATTGAATCACATGTGAATAAATTAAAGTAATCAGCATATGACTTAAGAAGACTTAGAATATGGCTCACAAGTGGTATGGACTACTTTTATAGTGCTTTGTGTCCTCTTTAGAGCTTTTATAGTTTTTCTCAACCGATTTGCCACATTTCTCCAAACTCAGGTCACTGTTCTCAAAACAGTTAACGCAGTGATCTGAACACTTTGTAATTGTCCTAAACAGATTGCATGATTTCATTAATTTCATACGAATTACCAATAATTTTATCAAAACAATGTGCACAAAAATTTGCACAAAACTCTCAAATGTTTTCACAATAGTTAATACAACCAACCAATAATTTAACATATCTGAAAAAAGTTTTACACAAATCACAAACATTTATACACCATTTGTCCAAACACAACAAACAAAACTCTGTAATTTGTCATTCTATCAAATGCACATGGTATATTTTCGATTGGCCCTGAACTGATTACTATTCGCTTAATCATACACTCAACACAGGAAATTTAGTTTTCCTAATCGTTTACACATTTATCACAATTGCGTTAGAGTAATAATAAAAGGGAAAGTAGACAAATAGCAACAATGAATTTGCATAATACTACTAATAATAGGGGTAGGAGTAGGGGCTGTAGAGGTTGTCTCTAAGTACTGATCCACCATCTGATCTGGATACGGACTGGATCTGGTGACTGCAGTGACCATCTAGGCTGGATAAGGACCGGATCGGGTGGCTACGATGACCTTGGAAAAAGAAAGAAACAGACTAATATTAGCGGAGATGTCAATCTTCTTACGATGTAACAAGTACATTGTGTTTTATGGGAAGTGTTCCCGGTTCCGGTAGACCTAATTAATACAGCCTAACAATTCTTTAACGGATTTTAATATTAGAAGTGTATTATTGTGCTATGTGTACGCCAGGTTAAAGAGATGGGTCTTTAATCTAGATTTAAACTAAAAGAGTGTGTCTGCCTCCTGAACATTGCTAGGTAGATTGTTCCAGATTTTGGGCGCTAAATAGAAAAAGGATCTGCCGCCCAGTTGATTTTGATATTCTAGGTATTATCAAATGGCCAGAGTTTTTAGAATGTAGTGGACGTGGAGGACTATAATGGGATAAGAGCTCGCTCAAGTACTGAGGAGCTAAACCATTCAGGGCTTTAAAAGTAATTAACAATATTTTAAAACCTATACGATGTTTAATAGGGAGCCAGTATAGTGTTGACAGAACCGGGCAAATGTGGTCATCCTTCATGGTTCTAGTAAGGACTCTAGCTGCTGCTTTTGAACCATTTGTAGTTTGTTTATTAAGCGTGCAGAACATCCACCCAATAAAGTATTACAATAATCTAACATTGAGGTCATAAACTCATGAATTAACATTTCTGCATTTGACATTGAGAGCATAGGTCTCAGTTTATATATATTTTTAAGATGGAAAAATGCAATTTTACAAATGCTAGAAACGTGACTGTCAAATGAGAGATGGCTATCAAATAGCACACCTAGGTTCCTGGCTGATGATGAAGAATCGACAGAGCAGCCATCAAGCATTAGACAGTGTTCTAGGTTATTACTTGTGGGGGTTTTAGGTCCGATAATTAACACCTCTGTTTTTTTTCAGAATTTAGTAGTAAGAAATTACTTGTCATCCACTTTTTTTATATCAACTATATGCATTCCATAAGTTTCTCAATTTGGTTTGTTTCACCAGGCCGTGAAGTAATTTAGAGCTGAGTATCATCAGCATAACAGTGAAAGCTAACCCCGTGTTTCCTGATTATATTTCACAAGGGTAACATGTAAAGCGTGAAAAGTAACGGCCCTAGGACTGAGCCTTGAGGTACTCCATACTGCATTTGTGATCGATATGATACCTCTTCATTCACTGCTACGAATTGATGGCGGTCAGATAAGTAAGATTTGAACCATGCTAGTGCACTTCCACTAAAGCAAACAAAGTTTTCAAGTCTATTCAAAAGAATGTTGTGTGCGGGCGTTCTGTTGGTTGTGTTTAAATCTACAAGTTCTAAAGAAGGTCCAAATGTTTTGGTTATGGTACGGTTTCGTAATTTTTATTTATTTGTCTTAATTACATAAATGTCAACTGATATTCACAGTAAAGATCACAGTGATAGACTGGGCAATATTAGGCTTGTCAGCTGGAACGTTAGGGGAATTAATAGCCCTGTAAAGCGTGGAAAAGTTCTTCTACATCTTAAATCTTTAAAAGCAGATATAAGTTTTATTCAAGAAACACATCTGAAGAAGGGAAGTGAGAATAGATTAAAGTCTAATTGGATTGCACAAATGTATCAGTCTACGTTCTCCACCAAAGCTAGGGGTGTGGCTATTTTGATACGTAAGAATGTACCGTTTGTTCATGAGAAGACTATATCTGATATAAATGGCAGATATATTATTGTGTTGGGATCTATAAATTCGAAGCAAATTACTTTAGTTAATTTATATGCACCAAATCACGACGACCCCCTCTTTTTTCAAAAAGTATTTAAACTAATCCCCAGTATTTCTGAATCAAATATAATTATTGGAGGTGATTATAACTGTGTTCTGGACAACGTGCTTGATAGACAACCGAGTCAGATTGCCAGTGTGACATCTAAATCTAATGCAATGTTAAAACAGTATATGCAATCCCTAAACATCGTAGATATATGGAGAATTCTAAATCCCTCAGATAGAGATTTTTCTTTTTACTCTCATGTGCACAAGTCATATTCGCGCATTGATTTTTTTCTGCTAGATTCAAATTTAGTACCAAATGCATGCAAGTCACAATATCACAATATTATAATATCAGATCATGCTCCCCAGTCAGTTGACCTTAGATTAGATAATTTAAGAGGAGAATTTAGATGGAAGTTAAATAACGCATTATTAAAAGATGAAGAATTTAATAAAATCTGGAAAAGATTGAGCAATTTATAGAAATTAATGATAAGGGTGATGTGCATGATTCAAATTTATGGGAGGCATTGAAGGCTGTAGTTAGAGGGAAATAATAGCATTTGAGATAGCTCAAAGGAAGAAAGTTAGGATGAGAATGACTGAAATCGAAATAACCCTTACCAGATCAGAAAGTTTACACAAAAATAGCCCAAATAATGTGTTACTGAAAGAAATTATGGCATTAAAATATAAATATAATTCTCTATTATCTAGCAGTGTTCTAAAGTTATTATGTAAGGTTAAACAAAGATACTATGAATTAGGTGATAAACCCCATAACCTTCTAGCGCGGCAATTAAGACAACATGAAGCTGCTAATGCCATATATAAAATTAAGAACAAAAAGGGGAAAATAATAACCAATCCAAAGGAAATAAATCAAAATTTTGCAGAGTTTTATGCAGAGGTTTATACTTCCATAGGGAAATCTGACCAGAAAAATATTGATAGTTTTATAGAAGGACTAAACTTGCCAAAATTAAGCGAAAAGGCTTTAAAGGCACTAGATGCAGAAATAAACATTGAAGAGGTGGAAAATGCTATTAAAGAGTTCCCTAACAACAAGGCCCCTGGACCTGATGGGTTTAGCATTGAATTTTACAAAAGATTTAGTAAGGTTATTTTGCCATTGTTGGTACGTATGTATAGGCATTCACAGGAAGCTGGCCGTTTTCCTGCATCTATGTATGATGCCAATATTGCTCTTATACCTAAACCGGGTCGTGATCGGCTACTAGTGTCATCATACAGACCAATTTCTTTACTACCCACTGAAACCAAAATAATTGGGAAAATCATTGCAAATAGGTTGAAGAAGCATATCTGTGATATTATACATCCAGATCAGACAGGCTTCATGCCAAGCAGACATATGTATTTTAATCTACGTCACCTGTGCAATGTTTTATATTCGAATCATAAAGAAGAAGCTGCAGTCATTTCATTGGATGCACAAAGAGCATTTGACCAAGTAGAATGGGGATATATGATGTCGGTCTTGAAGAAATTTGGTTTCGGCCATGTGTTTAGAGAGTGGATAAAAACTATATATTTCTGTCCAAAAGCCTCAGTAGTGACTAATCATAATGTTTCAGCTCCTTTTTAAATGTATAGAGGGACAAGGCAAGGCTGTCCACTGTCCCCATTTCTTTTCGCAGTTGCGATTGAGCCTTTGGCTGCGTATATTCGGCAACAGGCAGATATCCAACCAATCACGATAGGTGGGCTCCCACAACATATTTCTCTTTACGCAGACGATATAATTTTGTTTATTAAAAATCCTAGTAAGTCTATTCCACATCTCCTCTCTGCAATTACAAAATTTGGGAATATATCAGGATTTACTGTTAATTGGGGAAAAAGTGAACTGATGAATATTATGCCCAACACTTGTCAGCAGTATATAAGATCCACCCCGTTCAAAATAGCAGAAAACTCTTTTACTTATCTTGGTGTCATAATAACTAGAAAACCACAAGACCTTCTAAGACCCAACTGGCAAAAGAAGATTGATCAGTTAAAAAATAACATAGACTATTGGAGAACACTGCCAATTGCAATGGTAGGTAAAATCAATGCAGTAAAGATGGTGAGTCTACCAAGATTCCTCCACCTATTTCAATCCATCCCGTCATGTATACCACAATCCTATTTTAAACAACTAGACAAGATAATTTTTCAGTTTTTATGGAATTATAAAACAGCAAGAATTAAAAAACAACATTTTTTTAAATCTACGGATAAGGGGGGATTTGGGTTACCTTTCTTTAAAGCATATTATTGGGCAGCACACTTGAATATATTCTCTTGGTGGAATGATGACCCATTAGAAGGAACCTGTGAACAACCGGAATGGCTTAGAATTGAACAAGCCCTTTGCTCTAACTCTTCACTGCAGGCGCTATGTAACAGTCCTGGTAAGGTTAGTAAACTTATCTATAATAATCACTTTGTTATAGGCCAGTATTTAAAAGTTTGGAAACAAATTAAAATATATATTAAAGCTCCTAATGTATATCTTTATAGCCCCATATGTATGAATCACTCCTTTATTCCAGCTCTTAACGACAAGTCTTTTTCGCTTTGGAAACAGAAGGGAATAAGCTGCGTTGGCTCACTTTATATGAATGGGCACTTCCTGTCTTTTAAAGAGCTCCAATCAGAGTTTGAGTTACCAAATTCTCACTTTTTCAGATATCTGCAAATTAGAGACTACGTCAGAAAATATTTTCCTAATTTTGAACAACTAAAAAAGCATGGAAAATTAGAGGAAATAAACAGATTTAAAGATGGAAACTCAAAAGCAGTGTCATATTTCTATAATGTATTAACCGATCTGGTGGAAAGTGACACAACTACAATTAGGAAAGCATGGGAGGAAGATTTAGGTTTCACTATTGAGGATGCGCAATGGGAGGAATGCCTTCAGAATATACATGATTGTTCAATTAATACTAGAAACAAATTAATTCAATTCAAATCTCTACATAGAGTATATATGTGCAAAACTAAATTGCACAAAATTTTCCCTGAAGTGTCACCGGTAAGCAAGGTTGCGGAGGGTACACTTCTACATTCATTTTGGACATGTTGTAATCTTCATAAGTACTGGACAGACATTTTTGACCTGCTTTCAAAAGTGTATAAAAAAGATATTGTTCCAGATCCAATGATTGCCATTTTTGGGGTGATTTCTGTACCTTCTGTTCCCCTCCATGGGAACTCGAACTGCGTCTAGGGGTCGCTACGAAACGCATATTTAAAAACACCACCTGTTGGCGGCGACAGCCCATGATGTCACTACCGGCGTGCCACAATATAAGTGCCGCCGGAGGATACATCATCAGCTTTTTCGTCTTCACTGACTGGTCTGTTTGAGCGTGCAATCTGGTAAGAGTACAGTTTTCTCTCTATCAAATGGCGAGCACTAGCAAGGCGTTTAAGATGTGTGTGGAAAAATCGGCCGCGATAAAAGATACACACAATCTTTGCGTCTTTTGTTTGGGCAAAGAGCACACACGCGATGTCCTTGAGGGGAAATCTGCGTGCACTGTGAGCTTTTCTATGTAAAGCTCCGCTCTGCCCTGTCCTCTGTCCGAGGAAAGAGGGGCAGCCGTCTGCTTCCGCGATTCGGGACCCACCGTTGCCGAGGCACGGAGGTAATGAAATTGGCAGTTGGATGTGGCCGATTAGTGAGAAAGAAAAGAGGGACCGCCCCCTTTTCGCGCGCGTCGGCCGAGAACGAGAGTGAGCTGCTGGATTGTGACAATGCGATCGTTCTGACATAATCAGATTCAGCGGCTAGTGCTCTTCTCTGCATATGAACGAGTTTTGGGGGTTGTGGATCATAAAAATTAATCTTTCTGGCCAAATCACCCCCAGCTCGAGTAAGCCTTCCTTTCTTCATAAAATCTCGATGTGGAGAGTGAGAAGGAGTGGAAAAAAAGCTATTTTTTCTCGTATTCATAGGTTTCAGCATACTAGTTATGCTGACACTGTGTGAAAATGGCTATGAGGGGATGTTCCCTGTGCAAGAGATGATAAACAGCTTATCTCTCTGTGGCAGACATCCTCTCTCAAGGCTCCCCCCTGGCCACCTAAGCCCCTGAATCTCGCTTAAATGGCAGGGTATATGCAGCAGCAGGTCAGACCGTCGCTTCGTTGCACACTAAGGCGTACCAGACTGATCTGCTGAAAGACCTGGATAAGGTTCTATATAATCCAGGTCTGAGCCCGAACAACCAGGGGTCCTAGCCCATCTCGGTCTGAGGGTCAGAGATGGGCTCAGAAGGCTAGTCTCGCGACTCATGCCCCTCCCCCTCCTGCGGCTAGGGTGAGAGAGAGGCAAGCCCTCTCATTCCTCTCTAATTCCCCTGTAACCACCGTAAATTTCACCTGACCGAGGTTAGGTGGGAATTTCCTGCTAAGCAAAAAAAAAAAAAAAAAAGGGAGTTCCCTCTCATTCTGAGGAATGAATTTTCCGGGGTCACCTATGCCCTCCGGAGCGTCTGAGTTCTCTCTCATTCTGAGGAATGAGTTCTCCGCTCCTCAGAGCTCTGTCATCTCTTTTGCTGGTCGAGCTAGCATTGCTCCCCTCACTATAGAGGGTTATCTATGAGCATGCCGCTCCCTGCGGAGCGTCTGAGTTTCCCTCTCATTCTGAGGAATGATTTCTCCGCTCCTCCGAGCTCTGTGATCTCTCTTGCTGGTAGAGCTAGCATTGCTCCCCTCATTAGAGGGTTATCTGTGAGCATGCCGCTCCCTGCTGAGCGTCTGAGTTCCTTCTCATTCTGAGGAATGAGTTCTCCGCTCTCCAGAGCTTGTTATAGGTAGAGCTAGCATTGCTCCCCTCATTAGAGGGTTATCTATGAGCATGCCGCTCCCTGCTGAGCGTCTGAGTTCCTTCTCATTCTGAGGAATGAGTTCTCCGCTCTCCAGAGCTCGTTATAGGTAGAGCTAGCATTGCTCCCCTCATTTGAGGGTTATCTGTGAGCATGCCGCTCCTGCTGGCGTCTGAGTTCCTTCTCATTCTGAGGAATGAGTTCTCCGCTTTCAGAGCTCGTTATAGGTAGAGCTAGCACTGCTCCCCTCATCAGAGGGTTATCTATGAGCATGCCGCTCCCTGCTGAGCGTCTGAGTTCCTTCTCATTCTGAGGAATGAGTTCTCCGCTCTCCAGAGCTCGTTATAGGTAGAGCTAGCACTGCTCCCCTCATTAGAGGGTTATCTATGAGCATGCCGCTCCCTTCGGGGCGTCTGAGTTCCCTCTCACTCTGAGGAGTGAGTTCTCCGCTCTAGAGTCTCCAGAGCTCGTTATAGAGTAGAGCTAGCATTGCTCCCCTCTTTGGAGGGTCATCTTTGAGCATGCCGCTCCCTGCGGAGCGTCTGAGTTTCCCTCTCATTCTGAGGAATGAGTTCTCCGCTCCTCCGAGCTCTGTGATCTCTCTTGCTGGTCGAGCTAGCATTGCTCCCCTCACTATAGAGGGTTATCTTTGAGCATGCCGCTCCCTGCTGAGCGGAGAATCATGGTTGGGAGGTCTCACTCTGAGGAGTGAGTTTCTCCGCTCTAGAGCTCCTCTTTGGTAGCTGAGTTCCTCTCATTCCGAGGAATGAGTTCTCCGCTCTCCAGGGCTCGCCGTCGGTAGAGCTAACACTGCTCCCCTCAACCAGAGGGTCACCTATGAGCATGCCGCTCCCGTCTGAGCGTCCGAGTTTCTCCGCCCCCCAGAGCTCTGTGATAGGTCGCTCGCCCTGTTGGTCGAGCCAGCATTGCTCCCCTCAACCAGAGGGTCATCTATGAGCTTGCCGCTCCCTTCTGAGCGTCTGAGTTCCCTCTCACTCCGAGGAATGAGTAGTTCTCCGCTCCAGGGCATAGAACGTTCTTCTAATAAGTGCGCACGAGACTTTGGGCACTTCTAAAATCCACTCAGTGGTAAGTCCGCACATCAAGGTTCTGCGTTCTTTCTAAAATCCCGTAAGGGTAGGGTTCTGTGCAGCTTCGTGCCCTTTTTGAGTTGGTTAAAGCCCGGTTTGTGCCTTGGGCCCGCTCCCTTGTCCCACATGTGTTGGGTCCAAAAGGAAAAGAAAAAGGAAAAGGGGTGTACACTACCAAGAGGTCTGTTGAGACAGTTCCCTCAGTAAGGAGCAAGTGGTAACCCCTGAGTGATCGGCCAGGACCTGGTGAGCCAGGTGCCTGGCCATATCCTGAAGGAATCTTTTCTGATTCCAAGACCTTGAGCTCTACCCTAGGCCCGGTAATCCCGGCGCCTAACAGGTAAGTACTAGGGTATGCAGCTCGGGCCTTTGGCCGAAGGATAATATCACTGACAGCCATCAGCCGTCCGGAAACTTCCTTAAGCCGGGTATAGTTGGCTTAGTGCTCGCCTTTTTGCGAAATTGGCTTGCATTCCCCTCAGCATGGTGAAGTGGGTATAACGTTCCCGTGGCGACCCCTAGGGGACGCAGTTCGAGTTCCCATGGAGGAACGTCTCAGGTTACGTATGTAACCATGGTTCCCAGAATGGGGAACGAGACACTGCGTCCCTAGGCTTTGGACCATGCTTGGGACGCAAGCTTCAGGCGAAGAAGCTGATGATGTATCCTCCCGGCGGCACTTATATTGTGGCGCGGTAGTGGCGTCATGGGCTGTCGCCGGCCAACAGGTGGTGTTTTTAAATATGTATCTTCAGACACGAGTCACGCTGAGGCGTTCCCCGTAGCGACCCCTAGGGGACGCAGTGTCTCGTTCCCCATTCGGGGAACCATGGTTACATACGTAACCTGAGACATTAGTTCATATGAAAGACAGGGTATTTCTTTATTTATGGTTCTTGCAAAGAGATTGATTCTTCAGAGGTGGAAACTTGATATTGTCCCAACATTCGATGTGTTGCTGAGTGAACTAGCGGGCATTATTCATATTGAGAAATTACGATTTATTGGTAATGATAAGCTAGATATATTTTGGAAAATATGGAAGCCTGTGTTAGATCACTTAGGAATGAGATAACTTATTTACGCAGTTTTTATGCTGCATTATACCTCTGTAACTCTTAAATTGATTTACCCAAATACTATGTTGTGATCGAAGTATTTTTGTAATTAATGTACTTATTTTTATATTTATTTTATTATATACATATATATTCTGTTTTTTCCTTTTCTTTCACACCCTGCTGATGTTATCACTGTGATCTGTTTGGAACCCCTTTATTTTGTACATTAGAGGAATTTATTTGTAACTAGTATACCGTACTATTGATTTCCTTTTGGACCTGTGTTCTGGAAAAGCAAATGTCATATTTAAAACTAAATAAAGTAAAAAACAAAAAATATGAATGTTGTGATCGATAGTGTCAAACGCAGCGCTAAGATCCAGGAGCACTCATAGAGAGTTACAACCACAATCAGATGATAAGAGCAGGTCATTTGTCACTCTAATGAGAGCAGTCTCAGTACTATGAGATGGTCTAAATCCTGACTGGAAATCCTCAGAGATATAATTTTTCTCGAAAAAGCAATATAATTGTGAGGATACTACCTTTTCTAGTATCTTTGACAGAAAAGGGATATTCAAGATCAGTCTGTAGTTAACTAGATATTTGGGATCAAGTTGTGTTTTTTTAATGAGAGGCTTAATAACAGCCAATTTAAAAGATTTGGGGACATATCCTAATGACAATGACTAATTAATAATAGCCAAAATAGGATCTATGACTTCTGGAAGCACCTCTTTTAGTGGTTTAGATGGAATAGGGTCTAATATACATGTTGTTGGTTTAGCTGATTTAATAAGTTTATACAATTATTCCTCTCCTATAGTAGAGAATGAGTGGAATTGTTCCTCAGGGGATCTACAATGAACTATTTGATGTGATACTGTAGCTGACGGCTGCACGGTTACAATTTGATCTCTAATAGTATCGATTTTGGAAATAAAATAGTTCATAAAGTCATTACTGCTGTGCTGTTGAGAAATGTCAACCCCTTTTGATGCTTTATTCTTTGTTAATTTTGCCACTGTATTGAATAAATACCTGTGGTTATGTTTGTTTTCTTCAAAAAGAGACAAAAAGTAATCAGATCTAGCAGTTTTCAATGCTTTTCTGTAGGATAGGGTACTTCCCGCTTCCCAACAAGCAATACGAAATACCTCTACTTTTGTTTTCCTCCAGCTGCACTCGATTTTCTGGGGCTGCTCTCTTTAGGGTGCGAGTCTGCTCATTATACCACGGTTTTGTAGTGTAGATAAAATGCAATGACATTCACTTCCAGATGTAAATGAAAGGCAAGATCAATAATTCAGGATAATTCACGTATACAGCAAACACACACACACATGCAGTGGCGCCTGCAAGTGTACAGCTGCACGCACTGTGCGTACCATGAGCGCTCAGACCCGAGATTTGCCTATGCCTAGCCTATTTGCCATTTCAGCATTTAGTAGCTCTATGTGTCCCTTCCCTTATCTCTGTCGATTGAACAGCCATGCCATTAATTATGAATGTATCAGTCTTTTGCACGCCAGAGTCAATTTCTACATATGAATATCACAAACAGAAATTCGTGCTATACGCACCTTTATCATAAGCTCGGATTAGCCAACAATAATTAATTAGGCTAGCTATTTTACAAATGGGAATACAACGAATTCCCAAAATTGTTTTACATTCAAGCTAGGCTACCCGTAAAATTGATCGTGAAAAGTTTATGCAATAAAGTAATTTTTAAGCGTTTTTTAAAGCGTTTGCTGCGTGGATAAAAAGAAATAATAGGCTAAATAATTCACATCAGACAAAATTGGGTTGCAACAAATATTTTAACTTTTAAGGTGTTCAGAACAGATTAACAAAAATCTGAAAATATAAGCAACTATACAACTATAGGCAGTGGCGTAGCAAGTCATCCCCAGGCCCATATGCAAACAATTCGTATGCCACCCAAATTATATGGGCTCCAACTCGCTTAACTTGTTGATTTTATAGTGAATGACTATTCACAAGCTGTTTTAATTACGGTATAAATACTTGGAAATTATATTTAACGTTCATTTCCATACATTTTGGACGTTCAAGTCCATACATTTTAAGCCACCCAATAATTGCAATAAGCTTTGTGTTTTTATTATTATAACACAAAAATCTCATCTTTCTATAAATTTTGAGATCAAATACAAACAATGTGTTTTTCGCTCTATTATGTGTTGTGAGGTCACTTCAGTACAAGCTGCATTGGAATCAATGATATTTTCCTCTTTAATATTTGCATCATGAAATAAACATGAATAAATATTTGAATGTATATGCTAATGAAAAAAAAAATCAGAACAAATTATACACACGAATGTCTCATGAAATCGATTCATTTGAGTTCCAAAAAATCTGTAAGTCTATGTGTTATTGCTGTTTTTCATGTTAAGAACAACAGGTTGGATGCCACAGACTTTTTTTGCCGAGTATAATTTTCACATTAATTTCACACAATATAATATGATTATATTATCGTAATTTTGACTTTATTAAATTAGTATGATGTTAATATTATTTAGTAATTTTTCAGTGTGACACTAAAATGCGCTGTAGGGTATTTCAAAGACTATTTTGGCACAGCGGCCCAAAAAAAATAAATAGTATTAAGTTTGAAGATCCCCCAAATCTCCTCATTGGACGCACATTTAGAGAGAATTGCAACTTCATGGATTACATAGGTATGAAAGAGTTTTTAATTATTGATTTGAATTCTTTCGTTGCAAAGTAGTAGTTTATAACATTCTGTAAATAACATTATGTCAGTGAGGCAAGTATTGTTGAGTGTTTTGCTTAAACTATTGCTGAGTAAATAAAGTGTTTGCAACCACTTACCTTATAAATGTATTATCTTTTTTTTCAGTGTCTGTCGCTGGCACCCATCAACCCACCCCACCACCACGCTTCTGTGAACACCAAATAAGACAAGGACAGTTTCACACAGAGCGCTTGTGAAGACACAAAAAGCTAGTGACAGCTTCGTTTGGGCAGGCTTTATAGTTTCCTGGTTCGTAACGTCACCCGCTCTGACGTCCCATTACACCTGGATTGATTTCACATGTGCTTCAAGACATATCACACAAAGCATTCCCCAAAGCGCCAATCGACTCAACGGAGTTCCCTTGAAAGGTAACAGAAATCCCTGTTGAAGAATTGCAATAAACATGTATTTTCATTTGTGTGTTTGTGCCTCTACAGCTGCCTATGCTTTATAATCATTAGAGAACAAACCTATAGATTGTATGTTAATATATACTTTTAATAAACGCATTACTATAAAAAATTGCAGTGCTTTTGCATTAAAGTTGAACTGTTTGGTTAAGATAATTTTGTGTTTGGATTGCTGTGCTAATTGTTTTGAGAACAAGTATATTATGTTTTGGAGAAAAGTGTCAAATTGATTGATAAAAACTAAAATGATTACTAAAAGTTATCCTTACTGTATGTGTTCCACACAAAAAAGCATACAAGTTCAGAGCACCATGAGAAACAGCATGATTAAACTATTAATTTAACGCACTTTGTTTTCCACTTGTATCAAACCATTTGCAACGTACTTGCAATGAAGCAATATAATCGTTCAAAAGTGAACACATCTGCATCTTTACTGGGGCATCAGTTCGATGCGACAATGGCTCACTTATATATAGACTGACTGTGGGTATTTGCACTTCAATTACAGGATTTTTGAAGAATCAGCTATTTTTTAGGCGCTGTAATTTGGTGCAACGAACCAACCCCAGCCACATCTGTCGATTTAAGTGACCACCCTAAGGGGTTACTAAAATATGTATAGACAAATTTTAAATTACATACCAGTAGAATGCTGTTGAATTATAGATAACCCCTGTGGATTTTCACACTGTACAGAAACCCACTTTTCTGTACAGTGCGCATTGCAAACTTACCAAGTCAGTACAACTGGATAATATATGATTAAATGTTCTGCTGCATTATTTCTCTGTATATTAAGCCATCAAGTCAATAGAAAAGCAATGCAGATGGTGTTATGTTGTTGTAGATATGGAAATATAAATTGTTCCTTGTCGTTGCATTTTTTAGATTCAGAGACTGTTTATTTTGCAATGAAAACACAGGACATTTTTATTGCTCTATATCTCAGAACACTTTAAGGTAAATCCCTTCCAAAAAAGTTATTTCTGTCATAATTTACTCACATGTCATATGAATTAATTTATTCTGTGGAACACAAAACAAAAAAAGAGGGGAAAAAAAGAGCCAACGTTTTGAAAATGTGTGTACGCAGTTGAAAAAACTGTAATAGTTCTGAACTCAACGTCACTCAGAAACATTTGTTTCTTAAATGAGTTTCAAACTTACATAATCATTGCATAATGTAATTTTTTGTGTTCGAGAAATATGCTGGGTCTGCTGCAGTAGAGAAGAGATGGGTGGGTAATGTACTTCATGTTTCTTTTGCAGTGACAATTTTTAATTATTTTTAGTTTATTGTCATAATGACACTGTTCAGTTGACATTTCTATAGCTCTGATAATGGAATGGGCTTGAAGGACTATTATCGGCAAAGACAGGTAAGAGTGTGATATGAGCTGTAGATGTTTGGCTTTTGGTATGTCTTCGGTGCTATAAGTGCTGCTTTTTCATCAATGCTCGATTAGTGAGTGAACAACAAATAATCCAACAGTATACTGGGTAATCAAACACCTAATATATAGATATATATAGATAGATTTAAAATATGCCTGTTTTCTAGTAATGCACAGACCCCCCTCCCCACACACACACACACACACACACACACACACACACACACACACACACTAGGAAGAATAAAAATGATATATTCTATATACAGGAAGCCAATGCTGACATTTCAAAGCTTGAGGATAGCTATATGAAGTCGGGCACACAGGAGAGATGCACATGAAGGCGATGCAATGTGGTGTAGAATTCCAAATCAAGCCACAGGACAAAAGTTACAAACTCCACTTCGCAAGTACAGAGGAGATGATATTCTGGAACAAAAGTGTTGCCTATGGCTGATCTGAAACTCCTTCCAAAATATTATGTTCAAAATCCATGCAGGTTTTAAAATAGCCAAAATGAAACCTCGCTTCCTTCTAAAAATGTTATGGTAACGTACGGTAAAGATGTTAAGGAGGGCAGGTCACTCTTAAAAGCCCACAAACTAGATTATATGAAGCAGAAAGCCATCTATTTCAGATCCTCCTCATATTCCTTCAGTCTACAGAAGCTTCCGGCCGAGTGTTGGGTTACGGTGGCACTGTAACTTTGCTTTTAGCTATATTAGCGGTTTTAAATCCAATTGGGTGTATATTTAGGGAAGCTGAACACTAACAAGGATTGTGTAAGGGGAAATTGGGTTCGCTGTAAGCTTTTTTTTTAGCTCACAAAAGACTAATGACTACAAGACTGCAAAATGTTTAAAACAATTACAGGGTAAAACTGTTTCTATTTCATCACATTTGAAATAGATAGGCCTATGTATTGAGCCTGTGAAAGTAGTTTTTATCATTTGTATTCACAGTCAACACGAAACCATTCAAAACCCATTTTAATTTCATATTGATATTTTGGAGTAAATAACAAAAGAATAACAAAAACGTAAAATAGGATGTCATTTTTTCTTTTGAATTGACTGGAGCATGAAACTCAGTGTGTTGCCCCACCCAATAGACCATTTTAGGGCCGACGTCACAGCGCTAGTTGGAGGCAAAACAACGCAAACAGTGGAGGCGGCCAATTCAAAACAGCGCAGATTCGTCTAAATATGGCGCTTAAAACATCATCTTGTTGTGATGTTGGGTGCCCGAATCGATGTAGTAGAGGCTTCAATTTGAAATTTTAAGGCATACCCGCTGTCTCTGCCAGACAAAAAAAATTACGACAGTTTTGGTTAATTAAACTAGATAAAACGAGCGGACTGGACAGAAACGATTGTCAAACATGATAGCGTTTGCAGCACACACTTCTTATCAGAAAAGGTTAAATAAAGTATTGTCTTTTGTTATGGGCACGTTTGAAGATTTTTTGCATCTCACAAATATGTCGTGTATGAAATAATGTCTGTTCGCATGTGTGTAAAACAACAAACTGACAATTTATATACTTAATCATCTGTAATTGTATATACATTGTTGTGATTAATTGTGGCTGGAATAATATTGCTGCAAAAATAGCTGCCTACTGACATTAAAATATATATACATATTCATGACTAGATAGACACGTTGAGTTTGTCTTTACTATACATGTTAAATGTGAGTCACTCAACTGGAGGTAACGTTAACGTAATCCTGTCATTTCGTCAATTCTTTGAGTAAAAGCGTGTGATGGTTGGCCAATCTGGTTTCGTCCATTAAAGTTAATCTTTTCAAATAACAGTCGCGATCCCGAACAGTAAGTGACCTTACATATGGGAGTAAAATATGCAGAATTTCTCCAGTTATTATTAAAAAAACAAGCTAACAAACTTCACAGCTAGCGTTAGTGAAGCGGTCAGGGGACTCTTTCTGCCTCCAGCTAAGCTCCGCCCACAGAAAAACATCACAATGTTTACTAACAGAAAAAGCGATCTATTGACCAGACTTCACTCTGGGTCACTTGGTGGATTGTGTATGACAAAATTTCACAGTCCTGCAGAGTGTAGTTCCAATGTGGTTTTCAAAAAAGCCTGAAGGACCTGATTAGCTGAGTAGATAAGGACATTTTCATTTGAATTCTTTAAAGGGGTCATCGGATGCAAAATTAATTTTACAAGTAGCTTGAACATAAATGAGTTGGAAGTGTGTGTCCACCTAGTGATTTTTATCCCTATTTTAAAATCCCTTCTCAAATCTCAAATCAGGCGGTTTTGAGATTCCTGTCAGAATGACTTAGTTCTGTACATCCCCCACCCCACCACACACAGACCCCCACCACCACCACACACACACACACACACACACACACACACAATAGTTGATTGACAAGGCCGTCTTACCTTAGACCCGCCCTGAGTGAGCGGTCATCCGTCCTCTATTGTGCCGACTCTGGTGCAGGGGAAGACAAGATGTCTCAGATTAGCGATTGAGGATTGAGCAGTCATCATTAACTCCCGACATCTGAGCTGCTGAAGACACAGAGGTTTGCGTCTATGTTCGCGAGAATCATTCATGATCCACCTTCATCTACAGAAGAAGTAAGTATAATGTGTTTTTAGGAATCTTTGCAAATCGCCTTTTCTAGTAACATGCTAGTTATCAATTTTTGTGGCTAAAATAAACAGCACTGCTTGTCACCACATGGAAGAGAGGGGTGGGGTCAGCAGAGCTCATTAGCATTAGCAACATGGACTATAATGGCTTGCTAAAAACAGGGCTGATTTTGACAGGGTAAAATTTTTCTTTTTTATACTACCATTGAGAAATTTGAACCAAAGTATGTTATAGACTCTTCATTAAAACCCTAAATAATCATATCAACTTGTGGAAAATGGCCATCTGATGACCCCTTTAACAACTATCTTGCTAACTATTAATAAGCAGTAAATTAGGAGTTTATTGAAGTTAATAGCAAGAATTGGACCTTAAAATAAAGTGTGACCACTTTAACATAGGAGTAAATAATTAAAAAAGACTTCTCAAAACCATGTCTTTGTAACTTGAAGAATTTCAATTCTAGTAGATTCTGACATCTGACTGGCCACCCCAAAATGTAATGTCCTGCTGTCAGTTTGATGCTGATACACATCTCATTTTACCTCTTGTTAAAATTAGCATTTATTTTGATGTTTGTCAGAGTAGCGTATTTTTCAAATCGAGAATGAAGGGATAATATTGGTGTGTTGGCTGCACGATGAAGGGAAGAAGAATAAAGATAAAACGAACATACAGAAGAGTGTGATGGAAATATTTGATGCAATGGCCTCAGAAATAGTCAAAAGGGTATGTTCAACATTGAATGTTCATAAAAGTGCAGACTAAGGATGCTCAGACCAAAGACCGTGTCTCTATGATTAAATAATCTATACTTACCCTAAAAGTGCTTAAAACAGTTGAACTAACAATCATGTTACAAACCAATGTATAAGCCAGATCAGTATAACCAATTACAGTGAAGAAGACTTGAGTGAAATTTATTTTTTACTCAACTACAAGGTGTACATGTTCATGAATCCTTCTGTTCAGAGAGTCTCTCTTGGTTGTTGTGACCAGTGGGCTCCCGGCCGTGAATAAAATGTAATTCCTGCAAAGAGTAACTTGGGAGTAGTGTCTGGTATATGCTGCATAGCTGAGGAATAGAAGTACTAAAGATTCTACCCTCCAAAGACCACCTCAAAGACAGAAGTGATAATGTTGGAAGACTATAGAGCCATCCTCGGGCTGAGGCTTTAATACTCTGAGTTAGTATTAAAGATCCTGTGTTGGACCAGCATACAGCTGAGAAGGGCGTGAGAGTGTATAGGTGCTAAAGAGCCGTGTGTTCATGTGTGATTGAGGTAGTGATAGTTGTTTCTTGATGGGACGCCGTCACCATATTTCAGGGAAGTATTGTGTTGTATTGTAAGTATTCGGGGGTATTTAGGGAATTATCTCTAGACACTGTAGTTATTATATTAGCAGCTGGTAGTTGTTTAAATTATCTGTGGTGAAGTCAAATTAGCTTTGGGAATTTCCAGGACAAGAGAAGAGAATATTTACACAGCTTCATCAGCTCTTTTCACGATTGGGGGCATATTTGAAATTTTATCACACACACAAAACACTACAATTAAACGTAGCAGGAGGGCAGGCCGCAGGGCAGTACCTGTTGTTGCATCATCCTGGAAAAAAAAAAACAATTGAGGAGATTCCTAATCTCTTGAGCTGTTTTGAGAAGAATACCTGATAAGTGTTTAAAATATATTAATGAGATGACATCACACAGCTGCTTTTTTATGCAGTATTCTTGACTTCCAGCTTATAAACCACAACAACATTAATGTTAAACACACATCCCAGTCGATAAGCGTTGCTGATAATTTTCTGAACAGAAGAGCAATATTTTTTTGCAAAAAGTTTCTGGTGCCACTTTAGGCTTAAGAAACTGAGGGGTGATTTGCTAAATTGCAGTCCAGTCATTCCAATTTAATCATGCCAAGATAATTTTTAATTACCCAAAATTCAGTCTAGTCTTTTTAATGTGGATAATCAGTGCAGACTAGGGGCCAGAAAAGGTGCATAGGACAAAATCACCATTAAAAAACGGGTTCTGAAGCTGTTAAGTTCCTGCCAAAGAAGTGCTAATGAAAACACGTAGGACACAATATCCAAGCAGTTTGAAGGCATGTCCCAGCTCAGAGCCTGCCCTGTGGCAAGGACATATTCATAAGCATGTTAATGAGCATATATTTTACTGAAATGAATGACAATTAACTTAACTGCAATTAGCCTGCATGAAAGTTATCAATAAAATGTCAAATATTTTGTGTACAGTCACGTACAGATTACATATACAATTATACAACTATCTAAAGTAAGCATTACTTTTGTTGCTTCATCAGGACTTTGGTTGTGAACAACATACACTGGGTAAAAAAGGCTAAACACAAATAACTGGTAAGGAAATCATCAAGGTTTAAGATAATACACTCTTAAAACAGCCACCGCTGTCTCAGAAAAACATCAAAGACAGAATGCGTTTTTTGCCAGAATATGGGAAGGTTGATTCAGAGTGGTTCAGCAGAGTTATATGAAGTGATCAATCATGATAAAAACACGAGTCGCATGGTCATGCTTCAGAGCAATGTCTTTGCTTTCGATTGAAAGCATCTCTAAAGTGAAGCACGGAGGAAGATGTGTCATGATATGCGGAGCCTTTTCAGCTGTTTTGTTTTGTCCTGATTAGAGTCCAGATTTTAATCCTATAAAGAATATTGGTCTTACATTAAATGCCAACTAACTGGGTAACATTTTTCAACTATTCATGAACTGATTGAAGCCATCAGTATAATGGAACAACATTGACTCTTATTTCTATAAAAACCATCTGCAACTCTATACACACAGCTTAAACATTTAAAGAAAACAAATGGAAAGGCTATCCAAAACTAACTTTATCTACAGTCTGAATAGTGATTTGTGGTTAAAATTGTGAAATGTTCACCATTTAAACTAAATATTTAGCATTTGTTGGGCTTTGACCCCCCTTTTTTCTGGGAGAGTACAAATTCAATAAACAAAAACAAAAAGGGAAGGGGGGGGTAACATTAAGTTTTAACAACATTACGGTACGTTTTTAAGTACTTACACATTATATAAAAAAATAAAGATGTTTCATATAATAAATACTGTTTTAGCAATATTAATTATCCATTGCTGTATATGCTCAACAGAATCACGCATGCACACATAAGTACTTAGCTGAGCATAGATTCATGCACTGAAGACATAGTTTCAGTCTTGTTCACGTCAGTGCAAAATGAGCCACATGCCTGTCTGTGTATCTAGGGGTATATAACAAATGTTACTATTCCATGTGTGAGCAGGTTTCTTAAGTGCTGGTTTGAAGTTTCAGCACTCAATAGAATCCCACTGCAGTGCAGTGAGATCTTAACAGCACACATGAACTCTTTTGAGCAGAATGACTCTCTGGATCAATCCTTATGAGAGACTGAAACTACAGAAGTAAACAGAATCTGTTCTCTAGAGACACTATAGAAAGCTGGAGAGAATTTGTGCATCCGCTGTTTTACGAAAAGAGATGAGCATGTTTTCATGATCCATATAACATTCCATGTAGTTATTGTATAAACAAACCTGCAGTCTTTTTTCACTTATGAAGTCATTCAGTTTCTCCTTTAACTGATATTTGGCGTGGATGATAATATAATATATGTATTTGCAAGGCTGATATTGTCTCATGCTTGCACAGAGTTTAGTGAATCTGCAAGATATGCAGTCATTGTCCAGATCTTGTGGTTTCTGCGTTCAGAATTCGTATGATGTGATGAAACTTATCTAACAGCTCTTTTATACTGAATATTTGATTTTTGCACCTGAACAAAAATAAATAAATAAATACTTGTGTGCCCAAAGGAATAGTTCAGACAATAAAGTGTCATTTCCTCATCTTTATGTGGTTCTTTGATTGGGAACACATTTGGAGAAATTCAGCATTGCATCATTTGCTCACCAATGGAGCAGTGCTCATCTGCAGTGAACGGGTGTCATCAGAACGAGAGTTCAAACAGCTGATAAAAACACCTCAATAACCCGATGTAAACTATCATTAAGACATTTTTAACTTCAAACCTGAGTCCTCTATTGCTTTATCCAGTGAAAAAATGTTCTGGTTTAAATCAGGAGAGAAATATGCAGATCAAGCACCTTTTGCCAGCAGAAACAGTCCAAAACAATTCTTCAACAAATGTCTGTGGATTTTGATGTGAGAGGACAACAGTGGATTTCTCATTGGAGGGAGTTTAATTGTGGATTATGGCGCAGTGTTTTGGCCAGAGCTTTGTTTTGGCCAGTTTAAATTTAAAATGTCTTGATGGATTTGTTTCTTACAAACACAGCTTTCACAAGACATTAATTGATCAGCTGAGTAATGTAGATTATTTGTAGTTTATTACGATGTTCTTATCAGCTGTTTGAACTCTCATTCTGACAGATTTTTTAAAGATTATTTATTTATTTATTTTTTTGCAAAACTCTACATTTCAGATGAGGGTGAGTACATTTGTAGAAAATCTTCATTTTTGGGTGAACTATTCCTTTGAGCTTTAGGGTGAACTATTCCTTTAAGCTTTGTGAAGTTTACACAACAACTTTTGGAAAAAAATGTAACGTCTGTTTGGAGAGCATTTTGAAACGAAAAAGCTGTTTTCAAATATGCATGGATTAATGTGGACATAGCCTTATTTTTGCTGTTTTGTCATATGATCTGTGTGTTTTACATTGGCAGATCACTTTGAACTGATTATAAAGCTATTACAGATGTCACTCTCTGACCTTGAAAAGGGTTTTAAATGTTCCGTTTCCTTTGGTCATGAAAGAGAAATTACATACAACAAATGGAGCCTGTAAAAGAATGTGATATGATTTTTTTGCTGCTGCGTTCAAAAATGAGGGTTTATATTTGCGACAAATTTACTGTATATTTCTCTGATTTAACTAAGCTGTCTACACTGGAATTGCTTGTTGTAGTGTGTGATCAGTTTCTATTTTTGATGCTTTGCAAAGCTACTCTGTCTTTATTTTCCTGTCTGTCTGGAATAAAAATATATTTCCTATGAAATGTATTCATTGTATATTAAGTTCAGACTAATATTTATTTTGATGCTTCTGACCTCGTTCATACTAGTGTAAAAAAATATATTTCAAACATATAGACATCTGTAACAATACTATGAGATTATTTCACTCTTCAAAGTTTATTTTATGCCAATGGATTTCAATTTTTTTAAATGAAGTAGACCTTACTGTAACTTCTTAAAATATTGCTTTATTATTATTATTAGTAGTAGTAGTAGTATTAATTTACTAGTATAGAAATGTAGCCTCTCGGCTGATTAGTGAACATTCTTTAGTGAACATTCTTCGCTGGCTTGTTGCTTTGGCACTGTCAGGGTGGACAAACTCGAGGTGTTGATGTGTTGTGACACATCAGCCATCACTGCAGTCTACAGGGTGTGAAAAATATAAAAAACATGAGCACATATACTTGCAGTCCTGGTGTTGAGAGCACAGTTTGGATCCATGAATTATGGAAACAATCTTTGACATTCAATGGCACAACGAGGGCAGCTCACTCAGGATTCTTCAAAGTCATTCACAAAAGCTGGAGATGGCTGTAATGCACAGGTAAACATGACCTGCTGTGAATGGCTAAAAGAGAGAGGGAAAGGATGATTGATATTTAGGCTGAGAGATGTTGAAAGTGGTATGAAGGTGATGTGTCCCAGGAAACCTCTGTCTGTGGGGACTTACTGATGAGAAATAACGCTGCTGTTTACCGTGAGACTCACCAGGGGACCGAATCCCCAAGCTGAGTCACCGCTGTGAACATGTCCTCATTTACACTCGCAAGTAAACGGCTACCTTTGAAACTTACTCTGACAATTTAAAGGGCTAGTTCAACCAGAAATGAAAAATCTGTCCTCATGTTCAAATCCATGTATGAATTTACTTCCAACGAAGTACCATAATATTGGTCAATATAACTTGTGGCCGAATATAATGTAATTTGACACTTATAAAACAATAAACAGACAACATATTAATATTACTGTACAATGTCTTCACTGATTGCAGAAAACAAATAACATGTGAAAATGTGTAGTCCAATTCATACATTTATGATTCGAAATAGCTTTTTCTATACCAAATTGTATTTCTCGCAACTACCTCAAAGCATAAACTACCAACTCACATTTCACCAAATTGTGTGCGATATATTGTTTGAAATCAAATTTCAATAGGTTTTGGAGATTTTTTTAAAATTACAATTCAACAATAAGTAACGTCAACATTTTTTATAAATCATTTATGGGACAAAGTGAATTGTGATCAGGCATTTTACAACATTTAACAGTTGTTTCTTATAGTAAAATGCAGCATTCAGAATTTTATTTTAGTTTACTCTAAAATATTGTACTCTAGAGTTTGCATGGATGGCCTTTCATGTCAACAACAAAATATTTTATAAATGCATATTTTCCTGTTAGCAGATCTTACAAATAATCAGTACCAGTGCTAAAATATTTACAGTACTCCTATGAAAAATTTAAATAGCAAGCTAAAGAGTAACAAAGATTACAGGAGAGCTATATTGTTGTGTATTGTTATGATTATGGGATCAGCCTATAAGTTTTTCATGAGCTGGTCAGAGCAGAATAGCTGGAGTTTGTTAGCTTTTCCCACCACAAATGAACAGAGAAAGTTAAGGCTCTGGAAGGTAAGTTTGTATACCCCGTTGTGATGGAACACCAAAAGACAGGAGGGAGCACAGACCCGAAGCATTGCTTTCCTGCTTGTCAAAACATCCTGTCAAAACTGTCAAGCAATATTAACTCATGACTCACAACCACTTAACCCTAATGATGTCATTTATACAATTTATAAAATTTAGATTTTCTCAATATATCAAACATTAGCAGTAATTTCAAGCTAAATGTTGGATAAAAGCTCAACTGATAAAAGTGGCTGAATGTATTTGTCTTAACACTTCAAAGTTGTGAAGGATAAGGCCGTATGTTAAGCCAATTAACACAACATTAAATGAGCCTTGACAGTAAAAACAACAAATAGGACGTGCTATAATGAAGGGTCTGTGAGATAATTACTTCCTCTCAATTAGTCATGACCTAATTTTCGATCACAAGCTGCGAGCACATTTCTCAACTCAATTTAACACTTGCATGCACCACAGGGGACAACCCTGCAAGATAAAATAAACTGGCACAATTTCTGAATATATAAAGAGAGAAAGAGGTGTGAACACATATTGGTCTAATTCATGTGTTAATCAGATAAGACACTGATGGCTTATGACAGTTGAATATCAAAGAAATATACTGTATGATTTGGCCGGTTAGCAGTATTAAATGCCAAACTCTTTTAACATTTATTTTTATAAAAATACCAGCACTGGAAGACATGCACACATCAACCAGTTCGGTCTATGTTTGGAATAACATGTACACTGTGCACAGTATGTATTTTTTAGTTCCAAAATAAGTCTGTACTAGGAATGCCAGAGACAAATAAAGAAATATCAAGAAATATCAGCTCTATTGAAACACAACTTGTGGATTCAACCCGGATTTGAGCAGCTTATAGGCTGCCCCCCGTTCCTAAATCACAACCACATCACATAGGCTATAACAACCCTTATGACATGCACATGCACTGACACACACTCAAATAAGCTCTATAGTAGATTTTGTTCTATTGAATGGCCATGCTTTTTCTGCTATTCACCAAATCATTTGCACAACTATCCTTGTATTTTCTTTTATTTTTCTATCCACAACAATAGCAGCAAAACTGAAAATGGCTAATGCCCATGTTTAGCACCAAAGCTCATGCAATTGCCACTGAGCCGCTTCATTGTGCCATGTACAGCATGTTTATCAGGTTAACTGATTCCTGGGTATTCAAACTCAAACAGTGTGCACCTGTCTTTACCTGTCTCACCTGTGATTGCTTTGTTCTGATCAGGATTGCTTTGTTCTGATCAGTGGATGTTTTGAGTTTGAGCTCCATCAAGTCAATTATTTATTGTCTATTTTCTATCTTAAAATACATTTTATAAAGCATGATTTTCGTTTCTATAATGTGTGAATATCTCTCCCATTGCATTTTGCAACAAAAACAATCAGAGCGCCTTATTATCACGAGTTTTATTTTTATTTCCAGAGTCTGCTATTAGCTTATAGCCCATTAGTATCGCCAGCGCGGTTGCCGGCCGCTAACGCTGCCCATTAGCATCGCGGCTCCCAGCCCGCTAACACAGCTAATATCCTATTTACACACATTTACCATTGTTTCACTGTTACTTGTGACGAGGACACGAAAGCTTCAGTAGACTATTTGCTTTAAACGAATGTCTGGTGTCATGGTGTAAAGATCAGAATCTACTCTTTGTTAATATTTTTTATCTTTTCTGGGAGATTCCTAAGCTTTTCCGTGCTGATGGCCTGCACCCCAGCAGAGTCGGAGTGGAACTCCTGTCGGACAACATCTCCAGGATGCCACGCTCCATCTGACTAGTAAGCCAATTCTCAAATAACTGCTATGATGACTTTTGTTCTACCCACTTAAATGATAGAAGTACTTACAGTATCCATACAGACTGTGTCTGTTCCCCGAATAATGAGGGGGAAATATAGATTTAATGCAGGATCTAAAAAAAATCTGATCGTGGTTAAACCAAAAAAATGCTGAATGAAAAAGTTGTGTCTGATCAATTGTGCTCCTTGCAAAAAATTATATCTATGAAGAATTTCAGTCAGGTTTTAGGCCCCACCATAGCACAGAACCTGCTCTTGTTAAAATTACAAATTACTTGCTTCTTGCATCAGACCATGGCTATATCTCACTGCTTGTTTTACTTGATCTTAGTGCTGTGTTCGACACTATAGACCATGACATACTCATAGATCGATTACTAAACTATTCAGGTATTCAAGGGCAGGCTTTAAGATGGATTAGATTCTACCAGTCCGATCGCTACCACTTTGTTTACAGGTGCATCTCAATAAATTAGAATGTCGTGGAAAAGTTAATTTCAGTAATTTAACTCAAATTGTGAAACTCTTGTATTAAATTAATTCAATGCACACAGACTGAAGTAGTTTAAGTCTTTGGTTCTTTTAAATGTGATGACTGTGGCTCAAATTAAACAAAAAAACACCAATTCAAGCTCATCAAATTAGAATATGGTGCCATGCCAATCAGCTAATCAACTCAAAACACCTTCAAAGATTTCCCGAGCCTTCAAAATGGTCTCTCAGTTTGGTTCACTAGGCCACACAATCATAGGGAGGACTGCTGATCTGACAGATGTCCAAAAGACAATCATTGACACCCTTCACAAGGAGGGTAAGCCACACATATTCATTGCCAAAGAAGCTGGCTGTTGTTTACATAGTGCTGTATCCAAGCATGTTAACAGAAAGTTGAGTAGAAGGAAAAAGTGTGGAATAAAAAGATGCACAACCAACCGAGAGAACAGCAGCCTTATGAGGATTGTCAAGCAAAATCAATTCAAGAATTTGGGTGAACTTCACAAGGAATGGACTGAGGCTGGGGTCAAGGCATCAAGAGCCACCACACACAGACGTGTCAAAGAATTTGGCTACAGTGGTTGTCAGAGGCGTCTTTCCTGGGCTAAGGAGAAGAACAACTGGACTGTTGCCCAGTGGTCCAAAGTCCTCTTTTCAGATGAGAGCAAGTTTTGTATTTTATTTGGAAACCAAGGTCCTAGAGTCTGGAGGAAGGGTGGAGAAGCTCATAGCCCAAGTTGCTTGAAGTGTTAAGTATCCACAGTCTGTGATGATTTGGGGTGCAATGTCATTTGCTGTTGTTGGTCCATTGTGTTTATTGAAAACCAAACTCACTGCACCCGTTTACCAAGGAATTTTGGAGCACTTCATGCTTTCTTCTGCTGACCAGTTTTTTAAAGATTCTGATTTCATTTTCCAGCAGGATTTGGCACCTGCCCACACTGCCAAAAACACAAAAAGTTGGTTAAATGACCATGGTGTTGGTGTGCTTGACTGGCCAGCAAACTCACCAGACCTGAACCCCATAAAGAATCTATGGGGTATTGTCAAGAGGAAAATGAGAACAAGAGACCAAAAAATGCAGATGAGCTGAAGGCCACTGTCAAAGAAACCTGGGCTTCTATACCACCTCAGCAGTGCCACAAACTGATCACCTCCACGCCACGCCAAATTTAGGCAGTAATTAAAGCAAATGGAGCCCGAACCAAATATTGAGTACATATACAATAAATCCAGAAGGCCAACAATTCACAAAAAAATTGTTTTTATTGGTCTTATGAAGTATTCAAATTTGTTGAGATAGTGAATTTGTGGGTTTTTATTAAATGTGAGCCAAAATCATCATAATTAAAAGAACCAAAGACTTAAACTACTTCTGTCAGGGTGTGGGTGATGAGATACAAGAGTGTGGAGGAAGGAGAAACTCAATTCTCGCCATAAAACATAAAATAACATAAACAATATGTAAATCCTGCAAGGACGCAGAGATTCCAGGGCCGGCCAGCAGTGTCTGCGGACCACACGAACTGCTGAATCTACGTGCTATGAGTCCTGCCGCACAGGGTAACAGAGGAACAGGTAAGGACAGCGATGTGACATGTAAACACGAGCAAGGACAAAACAATCTACTCACAATGAGGAGTAGAACATAGGGACATATACGAGACCAGGGAAATGAGCGACAGGTGGGAAAGAATCAGCTCGTGATCCGTGCACTCCTGTTGCACGATCGGCACTGATTGCCCAGACCACGAGCTGCCGAAATGACAGGACAACAAGGGGAGCTGAGAAGAAACCCTGAACAGTGACAGTACCCCCCACCTCAGGGACGCCTCCTGGCGTCCCCGGAGGACTCACCATGACGCTGATGGAACTGATCAATGAGAGCGAAGTCCAGAATGTCGCGAGCCGGAATCCAGCATCTCTCCTCCGGACCATAACCCTCCCAGTCTACCAGGTATTGATAACCTCTGCCTCTACGCCTCACATCAATGAGCCGCCGCACAGAATAGGCTGGCAACCCTTCGATGAGTTATGGAGGCGGAGGGGCGGAGATCAGGGGCTGAAGGGGAGAGAGAAAGACGGACTTGATCTTGGAAACATGGAAAACCGTGTGAATCTTATTAAATTGTGGGGTTAATTTAAGCTGCACCACCACCGGACTAAGCACCTTAGCCCCAACAAACGGTCCAATAAATTTGGGTCCCAGTTTATGTGCGGGAAGTCTGAAGTTAATGTCTATGGAAGACAACCAGACCTTCTGACCACACATGTAAAGTGGGGGCTTGGTACGGTGACGGTCCGCCGACACCTTGTTCCTCTCACCAGTCCGAGTGAGGGCTTCTCTGGTGATCCTCCAAGTACGGAGGCATCTCTGAACAAATGCATGCGCGGATGGAACAACGGCATCGGATACTTGAGAGGGGAATAAGGGTGGCTGGTAGCCTAAACAGCACTGGAAGGGAGATAAACCCGTAGAAGAGACCGGGAGGGAGTTATGCGCATACTCAACCACAGTTAACCTGGAACGGTTACAAGACGACGGTTCAGCAGATCCCACACAGCTCAGAACCCTCTCCAAATCCTGGTTGGCCTGCTCAACCTCACCATTAGTCTGCGGGTTATATCCGGAGGACAGGCTCGCGGTCGTCCCCAGCTGTCGACAGAACTCTGTCCAAAACTCAGACACAAACTGGGGACCCCTGTCAGAGACCACGTCCACCGGGAGGCCATGAATGCAGAAAACAAGGTCCAAGACAATTGTCACTGTCTCCCACGCTGAAGGCAATTTGGGGAGGGGAATAAAGTAGGTCGCCTTCGAGAACCTGTCCACCACAGTGAGGACTACCGTCTTGCCATTGGAAGGAGGCAAGCCAGTGACAAAGTCCACTGTGACCAGGGCCGCGAAGGCACGGACAGCTGCTGGAGTAGCCCTGCTGGGGTCGATTGGAGCCCTTACCCGCAGTACATATAGGACAGGCTGCCAAGAACCGTCGAGTGTCCCTTGCCATGGACGGCCACCAAAAACGCTGCTTTATTATGCTATGAGTACGAGTAGCTCCAGGGTGGCAAGCTAGGCTTGAAGAGTGTCCCCACTGTAGGACACTAGTTCAGACTGACTCGGGCATGAACAGCAGACTCTCTGGGCACCCCGCGGGAACAGTGGTGTCGCTTAACGCGTCATGGACCTTGGACTCCATCCCCCAGATTACTTCCGCCACAACCCGTTCGGGTTGAAAGATAGCCACAGGGGGGTGGGGCTAGCCTTAGCCTCAAAAATCTACTAGCTGTGAGACTTTATGATGGATGAAAGTTTCAGAGGCAGTATGTAAAATTTATTGACACATTGTGAGGTCATATTTATTTTTTAAATGAAATCGCCTCAATTTTAAACACACTGGGTGAGTGTAAAAAGCTGCAAGCATGCTAACATATATAAACGCTGAAACGTCAATGACGATCTGCTGTGTGAGATCACATGTGTCACTCCCTCTGACATGATAAACTAAGGCTATCCACACACTAGAATATTTTAAGGCCAAATTTAAGCCTGATTTGCACCCCCAAACAATCAGGGGTGTAGCCCGATTTAAGGATGGCTGCAAACTATTTTTTGTCCAAAAAATCCTCTATTGTGTGCTTTTCATTTGTTGGCAGTCGAGTCAAATAACTAGAAAAGAAAGTCATTTTTCCACAAAAAATTGGATAGAAGATACAAAATTGTGTATTTCTTAGACTGCTAACCAAATTAAACACGTAATGACAATATGACAAAAAGTGACAACAGTACAATACACATTTTGGCTGGCTCCCTTATCTGTACTTTCATTTCAGGTCTTGGAGTCTCTGCTAAAATTCTAATGGGTTGAACTGTGTGTTTGATTAGGAACAGTTTCAAAATGTGTGGTGTTGGTGTGCCTCCAGGAACAGGGTTGCGAAAAAAACTTTAAAGAGTTACCATAAGATATTAAATATGCCGACTGTCACTTGCAGTGGTTTTAATCAACACATTTGAAGTAGGATTATACATGCAGACATCTCAAAGACTTCAGTCTGGATCCAACCCTTAAATGATCATAGATGACCAAACACCTGAGAAGAGATGATGCCAACCCCCTCAGAGGAACTCAGAGGAAGCCAACCCTCAGAGAAAATACAGAATTAACCAAATTTTGCCATAATTTAAATATTTCAAGTTCTACAATATGTAAATCTATTGTAGAAATGTAATTTCATGTTAAGCTGCTTTGTAACAATTGGATTTTATCGTAAAAAGCGCTAAACAAATAATCTCCAATTTAATTGAATTTTACCTTCAGTTCACAATGTATCTTATGTATTCTCCATTCTCAATGCATATATTATGAAATGCAGCAGTAACTGAATTATTTCTATTTAATATATTTAATCTATAGAATATGTAAGAACTGAATATGTAAGATATTATTTTATTATTACCATAAAGCAGTGATACAAACAATTAATTTGGCACACTAGAATATGAGTTTATGGCAGGGATACTCAAATCTGGCTCGAAAGATCCAGCTCCGACCCTGATCAAATGATCCTGAAGACAATGATTAGCATAATCAGGTGTCTTTGATTCGGGTTAGAGCTAAACTTTGCAGGAAAGTGGATCTCGCGAGCCAGATTTGAGTATCCCTGCCATAAAGTCATATTCTAATGTGCTAAATTAATTGTTTGTTTGTTATTGGACATAGTCTATCTCTTTGTGTTCTGAAGAACGTTACACATATTGCTGTTTAATGTTAAGTGTTGCATAATCTATAGTGTGTATACTGGCCAGTACGCTGCATACCAAACACATCATGTCTTTGAAATCACTAAGGAAGTATAGCATCATCTGCAGCATGCCAATAAACCTAGTTTTGGCAATGATGTATTTTGAAGCTCCAGCTGCAGGCTGGGAAAGTGTGTCATGCCTTATGCCCCCCTTCTCCCATAACCTCTGTTGTTGTGTTGTGTTGTGTTGTGTATGTTGGTCACTCTCAAAGGTCTGATGCCGTGTTAATGAGCCCCTTTGGGTTCAGTGTCAGATGCTTCTTTACTGACCTTATCCTCAGGCAGTCAGACAATGCTACAATGTGGGTATTTGTTCAATTAGGGAACTTCTTTGTCCTCTAGTATGATTTTGAAGAAAAAGAAAAAAAGGCTTTACAATGATTATTAAATAGTCATCATAATAGCTTTAAACTTTTTCTATGATTAAATTTAATCAACAATTTTTGAAATTTACCATAATTTCTATTTTGGTATTTCCGTATGTACTATTGTTGAATATGATCTAATTGGACTTGTTAGCTGTCAAACTAGTGCCAAACTTGTCAGGCAATTCATTTTATTTTTATGTTTTTGTGTCAGAGCCTTTTTTAACTTTTCTGCAAAAAGTCAGATATGTCATCACCATCACACAACATATGATAAAGTGTACTTTTTTATTTTTCAAGATTTTAATTAATCTAGAGGACCTATGTGTGCCTTATGAGAACATTTGGGCAGTGGAAGCCAAACTAGGCTTTAGAGCAAAACTCAAATATGTCACACTTCTCTGGGAGCAAGGAGTCGAGGACCATGATCAATATATGTATTTTAATGAAGATCATAGGGATACACATGGAGCGGGGTAAAGACCAACAATATCGGATGTGGGAGACAGACTAGGAAATCAAACGAGGAAGAACTGAAACAGTTGAGGAGTTATTAAACACAGACGGAGACTAATTAACTAATAAAGACAGGAACAGGAAACAGGAAGGACCAAATATGGGCACAAGAGGGAGGGAAACACAAGACATGGGGACAGTTACTCCCCCTTCCCGAAAGGTGTGTCCCGCACCATCCAACAGGTAGGGGGGTGGGCGCTCTGAAGGCCTCAAGGGGCAGAGTTTGGGGATGGAAGGCCTCCATGGCGGCGCCCTGGGACCCACAGCGGAGCAGGGAGCTCAGGAGGCCATGGCAGAGCCGGGGACTCGGGGCGCCATGGCTAGGGTTGGGTATCGTTTGAATTTTATCGATTTCGATTCCGATTCCGATTCTTTTCGATTCCCAATTTCGATTCAAATGTGATTAAATAATGATATCAAACATTTATCCCGTGTCTCTTTTTAGCAAACCATTGCACGAGAGCCTATATTTTAGTATGCATTTGAGAGACGTTCTGAAATGTAATGCATTCATACATGTGTAACCCGTAACCGTAACGTTACCTTTTCCGCGCTCATTTGACTCATGCCTGGTGCTGAGGCAAAGCTGCAGTGCGCGTCTGAAAAGTCTCGTTGGATGTGGATGCAAAATAACACACCGGTTCCGCGTCTTAATAAAGGCATTTCTTCAAAAACTGCAGTTTTGAGCAGGGTGGCCAAGCTTAGATCAGTGGTGGCACTGCTGCATGGATGAACCAAGTGACCACAGCATTGTGATCGCACACCTCAAGAGTTGAGGAATGAAACAGACAAATCATTTAAATTTAGATTAGCGAGCAAGGTCCTAGCAGATCGCTAGGTCACACCGGTCCTCACAGATGAAGAAAAAAAAGCGCATAGGAATCGATAGGCGGAATCGACATTTTAATTTGACAACAACTATTCGATTCCTGACCTTAAGTATCCGATTCTGGAATCGGAATAGATTTTCGATTCCCAACCCCAGCCATGGTGGATCATGGCGGGACCTCCTCCGAGGCCGCGGCCCCAGCCCCCGCCCCAGCCCCTACAGCTGGAGCCCTACTACCCCAAAAAAATATATTTATTGGGGAAAGTAGGGGCTCAATCTGGCAGTCGCTCAGGAGGAGTGGGCACTGGAGGGCATTTTGGAAGAGCGGACACTGGAGGGTGCTCTGGAGGCACGGGCACAGCAAAGTGCTTTCAAGGGGCTAGCACTGGAGGGTGCTCTGGAGGCACGGGCACAACAAAGCACTTTCGAGGTTTTCCAGGTGCCAGAACAGCGAGAGGATGGTGGCGTCATCGAACGCTGTCGCCACAGCGAACCTGCAGAACTCCCGCTAATACTCCACCAGTGGGACAGCTTGGCAAGCCAGGGCAATGATACAAGGTCAAGGTCAAGGTCAAGGTTTCTTTATTCGTCACATAATAAATTATACAGGGTATAATCAGAAGTGAAATGTAAATCAAATCAGGTCCGCTCAGTGGACAATGCAAAAGAATAAAAATACAAATAATATAAAAGTAACACAACACAAGAGCATGTATATAGGTAAAAAAAGAGAAATAAAGAGTAAAATGTGCAATAGAATAAAAAGTGCAAAACAAATGCAAAAACAGTATATTGGGACTTAATAAATAGTAATATGAACAAGAGGGATGTGCAAGAGGGATGTGCAAACGGGGTTGTACCGGGTATGTACACATAGCAGCAATACGGATGATGAGAATATGAATGTTTTACAGTTAATAATGAGTCTTGTAAGTGTTTATGAAACCGGGTTTGTGTTAAGGAGCCTGATGGCCTGAGGGAAGAAGCTCCTCCTCAGTCTCTAAATTTTTGCCATCATGCTCCTGAAGCGCTTGCCAGATGGCAGTAAACAGAAAAGATGGTTACCGGGGTGAGTTGAGTCTTTTAGGATTTTAGCAGCCCTGTTTTTGCAGCGTTTGAGGTAGATGTCCTGCAGAGAGGGGGGAGCAGACCCTGAGATGCGCTCAGGTAAGCGCACGGCTCTCTGCATAGCTTTACAGTCCTGGTTTGAGAAATTACCATACCACACTGAGTCAATACACTTTCTATGGCCCCTGAGTAGAAATTGTTCAGGATTGCTGGTGAGACCCTGAATTTCCTCAGCTGTCGCAGATGGTACAGTCTTTGCCTGGCTTTCTTAACCTGAGTCTGACTGTGTGTAGTCCATGTCAGGTCCTCGGAGATGTTTACACTGAGGTACTTGAAGCTACTCACCCTCTCCACAGGGGTCCCACTGATCATAAGAGGGGTGTAGGGCCGCTGCTGTCTCTTCCTGAAGTCCACGATCAGCTCTTTAGTTTTGCTCACGTTCAGAGAGAGACAGTTGTCCTGGTACCATGATGTGAGTCTCTCCACCTCATCCAAGTATGCGGCCTCATCATTGTTGTTAATGAGGCCCAGAACCACAGTATCATCAGCAAATTTAATGATAGAAGTGGAGCTGTGAGAGGACACGCAGTCGTGGGTGTATAGAGAATAGAGCAGATAGAACTGGCCGACTTTCACCACTTGTGGTCTGGCGGTGAGGAAATCTTGAATACAGTCACAAAGTGAAGAGGTTATGCCGAGGTCTGAGAGTTTAACAGCCAGCGTGCTGGGGACTATAGTGTTGAAAGCTGAGCTATAGTCAATGAATAGCAGCCTGACATAGTTGCCATTTGTGCTGTCAATGTGAGTGAGGGAGGAGTGCAGTACCTGGGAGATGGCATCATCAGTAGACCTATTTTGCCGATGAGGGTAAACGGCAAACTGAAGAGGGTCCAAAGTAACAGGAATGGAGGAGCAAATGTGTTTCTTTAAAAGTCTCTCAAAAACCTTCATGACTGTTGATGTGAGGGCAACTGGACGATAGTCATTTAGGCAAGAGGGTTTACTGTTTTAGGCAAAGGGATTATGACAGATTTTTTAAAGGAGGTGGGAACAACAGAGGTAGCGAGGGACTCATTAAATATGGATGTAAACAAACCAGCAAGCTGATCATCACAGGACCTCAGAACGCGGCCAGTAATCCCATCAGGTCCTGCTGCTTTCCTGACATTCGCTCTCCTTAGTTCCCTCCGAACCTCGTCCTCTGACATGGTGAATACATGATACATGAATACATGAATACAAGCGGCGATATCCATGCCGTAAAAAAACAGGAAAACAAAGGTCCGGTATTCTCTCACACTTCTCTGGGAGCAAGGAGCGAGGAGTCGAGGAGCACGATCAATATTTATTTTAATGAAGATCACAGGGGTACATATGGAGAGGGGTAAAGACCACCAATACCGGACATGGGAGGCAGGGAAACACAAGAAATGGGGACACAGGCCTGACAAAATAATAAATATTATATATTATTTTAATATGGGAATTCGACCCTTCAAAGGCATAACACAGCACTACAACTATAACAAGCTTTATTGTAATGTTCTGAAGTATAGCTTGTTACAAGGTATCATGTAATTTATATCATTTTAATGTATGATTACATCACATTCTGTCAAATATGGGTGTATTTTTGATGGAGCATCTGAAGGTCATATGGGTTTAAACTTTGATCAGATAATGGTCATAGAGCTGAAGAGTAATGTAATTTTCCAGCACCAATACATTTTTAAGTGGATAATATGTATGCAGTCATTAAAATGGTCATGCTTTCATTTGTAATTAAAGAATTTGAATAAGAGGTCGAGATCATACAACTCTTTTAAGATGAAAGATGTCAACTCATGTAAAGGTTCAAATGAAACTCCTGTTTAAAAGAGGTTCTTATTGTCCACTGATGCAAAAAATATTTGATTTTTGTGATATTTGTGCCAAAGATGAGTGTCTTCAAAAGAACCTTATACATTCACATTTATTTTTGTGCATTTAGTAGACACTTTACCCAAGGGACATACAATAGATGAGCATAAGCAATTCTTCATAGAGCCAACAATATTCAGAATGCCAGGGATAGAAAACTAGACTGGGAAACAAGCAAGAGCAGAGGTGAAATGCAAATAAGAGGACGATTTTATTTTTAATTATTAACATTATTTACAATTTTCTTTTTGTACAAAAGGTATTCTCGTCGCTTCATAAAATTCAGATTGAACCACTGATGGCAGGTGATCTACCCTGGAAATTCTTTTCATACGTTTCTGGACCTCAACAGAGTTACTTACTTGGCAATCAATGGGACAGTCACAAGGCTACCATTTTTTATCTTAAATGACTTAAATTGAGTTCTGAAGACGAACAAAACTTTTATGGAGTTGGAACGACATGCGGGTAAGTGGATAATGACAATTTTCATTTTGTTCGTGCAGTGTATTAAAAAAAGAACCAATGGCTCGGTAGCGGTGCTGCACAAGCCATTGGTTTGTTTTTAATACACTGCATGAACGAAATACTATTTTTGTCATTTATCAGAATGGGCGGGGCCATCTGGCTATGTAAGCAAGCATTTTGCAATAGGATCTCAGGTAAATTGACTGAAGCGACGAGACTGAGTCATGCAGCATCATGGCATGGCAATGTATGCAGTACTCGTCCGAGGGCAATCCAACAAGGGCAATCCGACCTTCGGCTCCTGGTCGATAGCAGAAGGTCAGCTACACATCAACTGCCTCGAAATGATTAAAGTATGTCGAACGCTTAACCTACGTTCATTGAGGGCAGCACATGTGCCTGGCATGCTGAACCAGGGAGAAGACATGCTATCTCGGAACATTGTCCCTTCAGACGAGTGGATGCTCCTCCCACAAACGTTTCAAGAAATCTGGGGGATCTGTGGCAAGGCAGATTTCGACCTCTTTGCCTCAAAAGACAACTCTCACCGCCGAACGTATTTTTCGAAGAGCAATGATCGTTGGCCCGCGAATGGCCCAACCTTTGGCTTACGCTTTCCCCCTGATCTCTCTGATCCCCCTGATAATCAGCCGAGTCAGGGAACACAGACACGGAGTGCAATTAGTGGCCCGCGCTCTGGAGAAACCATCATTGGTTCTTGGCGCTGACTCAGCTGCTTATAGCAGCCCCATGGCCCGTTCCCCTAAGGTGGGATCTCCTCTCTCAGGTGAACAAAACGATTTGGCACCCTCACCCTGAACTGTGGGCTCTACAAGTGTGGGCTCTCGGCGGGAATCAGTAGATCTACCTGAGAATGTCCTAAATATGATCTCACAGGCTAGAGCTTCATTCACGAGACGCCTCTACGCCTCTACACCCTTAAGTGGTCGGTCCTATGACTTCCTGAGAGGATCCAGGATTCTACATCTTTCCCGACCTCTCATGTGATTTGCCCACGGTTCTAAGAGCCCCCAAGTCTACCCCTTTGAGCCACTTCAGTCTGCATACTTAAAAGCGCTTTCGCTGAAGACCCTGCTGCTACTAGCACTAGCATCGGTTAAGCGAGTGGGCGACTTTCAGGCTCTTTCAATAAACCCTGCATGTCTTGAGTTTGGGCCTAACAACTCACAGGTCGTCCTAAAGCCAAGACTAGGGTGTGTCCCTAAGTTGCTCAACACCCCATTTAGAGCCCAGGTTATTACTCTCTCTGCGCTCCCTCCTTTCTGAGGAGGACCAGGGCCCGTATTCTTAAAGGTTCTAAGAATACTCTCAGAGAGCCCCTAATTTAGCTTAAAAATTATACGTGATTCAGGACCAATCTAAGAGCAACTCTGAGCGAGGATAAGACAAAACTTGTATCTTAGTGAGGAGGCGGGGCTGACCCCGTTGCTAGGAATGACACAGTCTTTTGAAGAATGCGATTGGTTGGTTGTCCAATAAGGAAATAAATGAGTACTTTTAGGGTCTATTATAAGCCTTCACTTTGAAATGATGTGTCATTTTTCCTGTTTTACCGTACTCTCTCTCACACACAGACACACACATTATATATGTATATATATTCTTTTTTTTTGAATTACCATGCAGTCATACTTAACAATTTTTTAGGAAAATGAACAGCCACTTTATTCAGTTCTGAAAGTGGTACAAAATATTTGTGTGATCAGTTTGCTTATAGAAGGTTGTGACACTCCCAAATCATCACTGCTGCATAGTTGGATTTTTCCAGTTGCCAACTATGTTAATGTAGTTAATGTAGAGATTACGTCCATTTCTGCGTGGTGTTGGAGATGTAAGCGTGTCTCAAATAAGATTGGTCACAAACATGATCCCTGCACCATCTAACGTGTAATGCCTTATTAACTAACTCTACCACTCTCTATTCTAATTTTATTTAATCTAATCTGTCTTCTTTTTATTTAAAAAAACACACACACATTTGACCCTCTATCAGTTGCATATTTATTCTCTAACTGCTAGCTTTTCTTGTAAAACTAACACTAGGTTTCTTTTTTCTATATTCTATATACTCGTTTTCATAAAAAAAGAAAAAAAAATATTCTTACGTGTACTGCGTTAGGCTAACCAGGACTTGTAATAGCACTTGCATGTTGTTGCTCTTTTGTTGGTTTTGATTGCTTCTATAATGTCCTCATTTGTAAGTCGCTTTGGATAAAATGACTAAATAAATAAATAAACTGTCATGCATTGTGTGCAACACATTTCTTCTCCCTCGTCATGTTTCGTCCATTTTCTCCACTGCTAAAGAAACTCTTAAGGCTCTTAAAAGTCCTCGTCCATACTGCTAACAATTTTGGACCTTAAGACCTCTTTTAAGTGTTAAGATGCTTTCTGAATTACTTTTTTTTTTTACTAGGGTGTTTTCTTTCATTTTAATAGTAAACACCCACATTTCTAAGAATTTTATTAGAATTGTATTATTAGGAGCAACTCTTAGCACTAAGATTTTTCATGAATACGGGCCTAGAAGTTTAACCCTCTCAGGCAGTCGGAACAACTCTTCGGATGCTATGGTGGCCGTACCAAGGGGTCTCCGGTCACAAAGCAGAGTATCTCTCGATGGTTGGTAGACACTATCACACTAACCTACTCCTCCCTGGGTCTTAGAATCTGACACTATAGAACCCTGCAATATGCATAGTACAATGACTTATAAATATACAAATACATATTTAGAGATTCACGTTTTGGTATATTGCATTTTAATCGTCCAAAATAAATAGCAAATCCAGCAAGAAACATAAATAAGAATACATATGAATATATTGCAAATCTTATATAATATATTATATAAGAAAATAGAAGAAGGTTGTTTTGCATATTAAACTCTATTAAACTCTATTGAAATTTCCACATGGACCTCCCCAGTGTAGCATGCCTGTGTATCTATCTCATGCCTTTTTATTTATCTCAGTGCACAGAGCACATTTTTCTCCAAGTTAAGAAAATGTTGATTAAAAATGTATATGCCCAAAGTATTGAGAGCAAACTCACAATCACCACAACTTGCTACACAATGCATGATGCCTTTGCACTCATATTTATAAGCTATTCACTAAATGTTCTATGCAATTTAGCAATCATAATGGCATAACAATGAGCCACACTGACCGACTGGTCTCATTGGTGGAATTTGTCTTAAAACGTGGTTGGGAGTTACATCTGCTTTAAATATTAAACTTATGACAAAATTAATAATTTTAATTTGGACTTTAAATTGGACTTTAACAATAAATGATTTGATCAATTTGTTAATCAAAGCTAGATCCTCAGCAAGTGTAGAAACCATATCTCTTGACACTGTTTTAGGTAAGAGTGGTGGAACAGCACTTAGAATTGTCAGATTCTGTTGAGATCTGGTTAACTGCTTGGGGCTCAATGAGTTAAGAGAACAATGTGTTCTGCCAGCAGGAATACTAGCAGGTCCTGGTTGGATGTAGTATTCCGTTCCAGGAGCACTCTTAAATAAATATTTTCCCTAAGCAATATTAAGTTGAATTTCACTGAAGAAAGTTAAATCCATACCTTGTCTCAGGACATTGAGGTGAGTACTAATGCACGTGTTGTAAAACTCTGATTATGCAGTGTTATCAAAAGGTTGACCCATCCCAGGGGAACTTCGGCTTAACCATTTGCCAAGTAGAGGGCTCCAGACGTCCACAGATGAAGACTTTCTTGTGGGGTAAGTTCCTTCCACAAGCTCTTATGCAAAAGGGTGTAACTGGCTCCAGTTTCAAAAATGGCTTTTCCTTTCCAGGCACCAATGTTGATTGGAATGACCAGTTGTTGGGGTACTGTGCCTTGAGTGCTATTGGTGACATGTTTCTTTTTAAAGGGAAATGCATTATTTATGGCTGAAACGGCATTGTTGGTGGGTAAACCTGCAGAATTGTGATTTGGTGGATGTGAATGAGATCTCTTACTTTGAGAAGGTTGCATTTGTGGAAATGATTGCATTTAGGTACTTAGGTATCAACGCATTTAGGTATAATTTGTTCCCCTTCCCTCACACACTCTCCTTTGCTATCCTCTATCCTTCCACCTCTATTATGTGTTTCAAAACCATTCCGGTTGTCTCTTGACCACGCTCTAACATCACACGCAGACGGCAACGCGTAATCTTGCTAACCTGCACCCCATCTCTACATCTTCTACTACACTCTTTCTTTCTCTATGGCTCTCTGGAATTGTCAGTCAGCTGTCAACAAAGCAGACTTAATTTCCGCTTTTCTTTACAATCCACTCTCAGCATCTTAGGCTTGACTGAGACCTGGATTCGTCCAGAAGATTCAGCAACTCCAGCTGCCCTCTCTAACAATTTCTCTTTCTCTCACACCCCACGTCAGGTTGGCGGGGTGGGGCACTGGTCTGCTCATTTCAAATAATTGGAAATACTTAACCCACTCGCCCCTATGCAATTACAACTCATTTGAATCTCATGCGATTACTGTAATGGCTCCTATAAAACTCCAGATTGTGGTAATCTACTGTCCCCTGGCCAAATTCTAGCCCACTTCCTAGAGGAGCTGGATGGGTTGCTGTCCTCTTTCATGGAGGATGGAACCCCACTCTTAGTTTTAGCGATTTCAACATTCATCTAGAAAAGCCTTATGCTACAGACTTTCATTCGCTCCTAGCTTAATTTGATCTCAAACGCCTTACCACTACTAGCACTCACAAATCAGGCAACCAACTTGATTTAATTTACACACGATTGTACTGCAGATAACATTCTGGTACAACCACTACATATCTCTGACCATTTCTTCATTAAATTCACATTACACTTTGCTACCAGGGTGCCACCAACCCCTTACCGGTTACTTTTAGACGAAACCTCGCTCCCTTTCTCCCTCACATCTTTCCTCTGTAGTATCCTCCTCTCTTCCCTCACCTACCCATTTCTCATCTCTGGATGTGAATGCTGCTACTGATACTTTATGCTCTACTTTAACCACTTGTCTAGATGACATTTGTCCTCTCTCCTCCAGGCCAGCACGGACTGCCCCTTCTAACCCCTGGTTATCTGATGTTCTTCGTGAACATCGGACCAGACTCGGCAGAGAGAAAATGGCAAAATCAAACGAGCCGTCGGACCTGAGTATGTATCAATCGTTTCTTTCATCTTTCTCCGCTGAAGTCCACACTGCCAAATCGTCACATTTCCATAAGATCAACAATGCTCCAGATATGCGTAATCTCTTCAGAACATTTAATTCTCTCCTCTGTCCCCCTTCACCACCTCCCACCACTTCTATAACAGCTGATAACTTTGCAACTTTTTTTACAAACAAAACTAAAACAATCAGCAGTCAGTTTTCACCTCCACTCACACAGGACCCCAAACCAACTAGATCCACTGCTCAAACTCCCATCTTCTCCTTCTGTCCCTCACTGAGGCGGAAGTATCCAAACTTCTCTCTCCAGCCATCCCACAACATGTCCTCTAGACCCTATCCCTCACACCTTCTCCAAGCAATCTCTCCTGCACTCCTACCAGCACTCATACACATTATCAACACATCTCTCCTCACAGGCATCTTCCCCACTGCATTCAAGCAGGCTCAGGTAACCCCACTGCTCAAAAAACCTACATTAAACACTTCTCTTTTAGAAAACTACAGACCTGTCTCTCTCCTTCCATTCATTGCCAAAACACTCGAACGAGTTGTCTTTAACCAGGTCTCATTGTTTCTTTCACAGAACAACAAACTGGACACTAAACAGTCAGGTTTCAGGAGTGGCCATTCAACTGAGACTGCGCTATTCTCGGTCACTGAAGCCCTGCGAATTGCAAAAGCCAATTCCAAATCATCAGTCCTCATTCTGCTGGATCGCTCTGCCGCTTTTGACACTGTCAATCATCAGATCCTCCTGTCCACCCTCTCATCACTGGATATCACTGGGATTCCACTTCGCTGGTTTGAATCCTATCTCACTGGTCGGTCGTTCAGGGTGGCCTGGGAGGGAGGTATCCAAAGCACATAAATTGCTCACTGGGGTTCCCCAGGATCGGTTCTTGGACCCCTCCTCTTCTCCACATACACTACATCACTGGCTCCCATCATACAGGCACATGGCTTCTCCTACCATTTCTATGCTGATGACACACAGCTCTATCTCTCATTTCGACCAGATGATCCAACGGTAGCTGCACGGATCTCAGGCTGCCTGGCGGACATCTCGGCTTGGATGAAAGAAAACCATCTACAGCTCAACCTGGCAAAGACTGAGCTTCTTGTCTTCCCTGCAACTCCAACTCTACAGCATGATTTCACGATTCAGTTAGGTTCATCAACAATTACCCCATCAGCTTCAGTCAGAAATCTTGGTGTAATCTTCGATGACCAGCTGACCTTCAAAGAGCACATTGCAAAGACTGCTCGATCTTGCAGGTTTGCACTACACAACATCAGAAAGATCAGGCCCTTTCTGACAGAGCATGCTGCAAAACTTCTTGTCCAGGCCCTTGTCATTTCTAGACTGGACTACTGCAAGGCTCTTCTGGCTGGACTTCCATCAAACACAATCAAACCTCTTCAAATGATTCAGAATGCAGCAGCACGACTGGTCTTCAACGAGCCCAAAAGAGCCCATGTTACTCCTCTCTTTGTCTCCTTGCACTGGCTACCAGTTGCAGCTCGCATCCAGTTCAAGACACTGATGCTTACATATAGAACAACCACAGGCTCAGCACCCACCTACTTCCACTCACTATTACGAATTTACATCCCCTCCAGAAGTCTGAGATCTGCTAGTGAGCGACGCCTCGTGGTACCATCACAGAGAGGCTCAAAATCACTCTCCAGAACATTCTCTTTCTCTCCTTCCCTTGCTAGCTTGTAATTATTTGAACAATGCCTGAGACTTAGTGTTATTGGAACTTCCTCTGTATGTTTGCCTCTTCAAGATTAATCGCTTTATGTACTCCCCAATTGTAAGTCGCTTTGGATAAAAGCGTCTGCTAAATGACTAAATGTAAATGTAAATGTAAATGTAATGATTGGTTGAAGGATGAAGTGAAATGTGGACAGTTTCCTGGGGAATTATGTCCTTTACAACACCAGCTCTGAACTGAAGCCTTGTCCAATTGCCAGTTTAGAGATGCTCGTGGTGAGACAGATTTCTGTTTATGAGGTAAAATGCTTTCATACCGTTGTTGCTGCTCATAGTCCTTCTCAATTTGGTGTCTTAGCTTCACCAACTCCTTTACAGTGAATACTCTGTTGCGGAGCTGACTGGCAAGGTGAGTTTTAATGTTTTTCAGAATCATCTTTACTATTTCACTTTGTCAAGTTTGATTTCCATATCTTGCATAAAGCTCTGTAACAAAAGGTAAGTCTCTAATAGGTTCAATCTCTCCCTGAGTTCTTGTTCTCACCCTTTCCGCCAACTCATCTCCGTAGTCTTCCGTGAGAAACGCAGAGAGAAAAACAGTCTCAAATTCAGTCCAAGTGAATAACGAGGTACGTGAATCTTCCCACTAGTCGCGAGCAGTTCCATACAGGACTGTGCGGAATGTAGCTAAAAGATCTTCCTCTGTCAGAGGATGCAATGCCAGAAAATCTTGACATTGAGTTAGTATAGAGTTAGGATAATTCAATTGATCAGTACCATTGTCACGGTCCTGCTGGTGTGCCCGGGCTGGCCACCAGATGTCTCTTTGTGTTGAGCACATGGCTTGTTGTTTGTTGTTGGTGGCATGTGCTCCCATGTCTATTGTCTGTCTCCGCCCATCTTGTTGCCTAATCATTGTTTCAGTTGCTCCACCTGTGTCTCCCTCGTTACCCTCGTTTGTCTCTCTATTTAGCCTCCTGGTGTCTGTAGTCCTGTGCTGATCTGTTGTTTTACATTGTGTGTGTTTCATGTTCTGTAGTTCACTGCCTGCATACCTGTCTGCCTGTTTTTCTCATTCGGGGTGGTTTTTGTTCTTCTTTGTTTTATTTTATTTGTAATATTAAAAAGACCCATTCTCCTGCATTTGAGTCCTCGCCTCATCTCTCTCTTCACGCATCCTGATAATCATCTGATGGTTTTCCAAATGTGGGAAAGCTGAGTCTTAGATGATCCCTTTTAGTTATAGAAGAGGGGATATCTGCAATAGTAGATACTGGGCTTAATGAGGCTTGCACACCAATAGATGATGAAGCTACTGGTTGAGGTTGAGAAGTTGTCAACTCTTTTATCTGTGTTTGAAGATCTTTAGACAGGTCTAAATGAAACTTTTAAGTGTCACTGCACAGTTCATCCATTTGGGTTTTACATTGATGAAACTCATTTGTGAGCTGCTCTTGATTGTCTTTCAGGCTCTGAAAAGTGACTTTAAGATCCTGTTGAACTTTTGCTTGAAACTGCTGGATAAGGAAACACACTTCAGCAAAAAGAGTTTCCCTATTTTTGTTTAATTCCTTTGTGATCGAACGTTTTGTGGCTTTAGTCCATTGATCCATCTCTGTCTCCATCTTTTGTTGGTTATCAGCAATGCACTTGAATAACTGTTTCTGATTGTCCGCCATTGTAGCTATTGCAGTAGACATTTGAGTTGAATGGTGAACAAACTTATCTTTTACCTCTTGGTTGAGTTCTGAAACTGTGGTCTCCTGTCGCTGGAAAAGTTGCTTTAGTGTTTCCAAGTCTCCTTGTACTTGTTTCTTCAGTTGTTAGATTACTTTTTCCAGGTATTTGTAACTCACGTGGTAACTCCTGTTGCCCCACAGATGAAGATGACTCAGAAGTGGCACAAATCTGCATGGAACAAATCTGCATGGAACTTACATTCGGATCCCAGGTGAGGTTTTGCACTGGAGTACTGCCAGAAAAAAACGGATGACGCAAACTGCACTTGGGTTACAGGTTGCGATGTTTGATTGTAATTAAGAGGATATGCACGAGAGATAATGGTGGCTGCCAGCTGGGAGTTTCCACTTCAGGTACTTCCATCTCTACAAATGTTGAGAGGAAAGATGTATTAGTTATGTCAGTATGTCAGTGTGTGAGGTATTAAATCAGTAAATAATCAATGGTCTTTGTGTCTTTTGTTTTGGGGTCAAAATAACAAACTGGACCAACAATAATAAACTTGGGCAAAATAACAAAAGTTACAAATTTTTTACTATGAACCAATAAATTTGACAATGCACTTCAAGTCCAACAGGCAACAAATCAAACAAGTGATAAATCACACTCAAATTTAGTAGTTCAATTTTACAAATGCATATCATACACATTAGACCACTTTGAAGCATTGAAACTCAGTTGCACAATAGTTGCACAATTTTAACTGCAGAGTTCACATTCACAGTAGGCCCGATTCAAAAGTTATACCAATCCCCAAGTTCACAATTCGTTTGGTGGATCAAAACAGTGTAGATCAAAGAAATGAATCCAGAATAAAAATGTCCCCAGTTTAAATTCAATACGCAGGTTAAATTTACAACGCTTAATTTGATTCACTCCCCTCAGACTTAAAAAATAACAGACTATATAAATGTAAATGGCTTAGGATATCTGTTTAATTTTAGTTCAATTCCCTGTTCAGGCACCAATTCTGTAACGGTGGTGTCCTACCAGATTAATTTTTATTTATTTTAAGTTCAGGCGCCAGACAAGAGTAAAACCTTGTCAATCAATTTTTACATGACCTATCCTAAAATTATTACAATTAAATTATTACCTAAACGTTTACATTTTTTTTTGTTTATGACAGCAGAGAGCAGCAGCAAGCACGAGAATTTATGGCATCTATATAGATTGCACTCTAAATCCCCTTTGCAGGATGCACTGAAATGGTAGCTAGAAATGGGAAATATTGCAGTCGATATATTGCTGGGAGTCAGTTCCGCTTATACTACATTTACCGCTCCTCAAGAAATAAAGTGCATGCATATTTACATACATAAAAAGGTGCATAAATGTTGGACATCTCATTCTCCGCTTGTGTATATTGAACCTCTTTTTACCTGTAACGGTGGTGCCCCCTGACTTCCTACAAGATTATTTTTTATTTATTTTAAGTTCAGGCACCAGAAAAGGATAAAACGTTATCAATACATTTTTCTCTGGATAGCTCAGAATTAAAAACGTCCTTAGGTTACGTATGTAACCATGGTTCCCCGAGTGGGGAACGAGAGACACCGCGTCCCCTAGGGGCCACTATGGGGAACGCCCAGCGTGACTCGTGCCTGAAGAAACATATGAAAAACACCATCCGCTGGCGACAGCCCATGACGCCACTACCGGCGCGACCACAATATAAGGACGGCCGGGCGAATACATCATCCGCTTCTTCGCCTGAAGCTTGCGTCAAGCATGGCCCCAAAGCCTAGGGGACGCAGTGTCTCGTTCCCCACTGGGAACCATGGTTACACACGTAACCTGAGACGTTCCACTTCATGGGAACTTCGAACTGCGTCCCCTAGGGGCCACTATGGGGAATGTTATACCCACGCCGCCATGCTGAGGGGAATGCAAGCCAAATTCCGCAGGAGGCGAGCACAAGTTAACTCTACCATTTGGCTCAGGAGTTGCCCCTGTTTGGACGGTTGATGCTGTCAGTGACATTATCCTCCTTTGGCCAAAACCCGAGCTGCATATCTGAAGTACTTACCTGCTAGGTGCCGCATTACCGGACCCAAGGTAGAGCTCACAGGTTTGGAATCATTCTTATACAGAAAGATTCCTTTAAGGGATAGGGCCAGCACCTAGTGGTAGCCACTAGGTCCTGGCCGGGTCACTAGGGGCTACCGCTTGCTCTACATGAGCTTGCTGAGGAGCTGTCTCAACAGACCCCTTGGTAGCATTACCCTTTTAAACCAAAATATTTGGTTACATGGAGTGGGGCCCAAGGCACAAACCGGGCTTGACTAACTCAAATAAGGGCACGAAGCTGCGTAACCCTACCCCTAAGGGTTTTTAGAAAGAAAGCAGAACATTCGATGTGCTAACTTACCACTGGGTGGATTTTAGAAAAATGCCCAAAGTCTAGCGTGCATTTACCATAGCATGGATTTTAGAAAGAACGCAGAACATTGATGTGCGATCTTACCACTAAGTGGATTTTAGAAAGTGCCCATTGCTTTAGCGTGCAGCACTTATATATATTTTATTTTACGTTCTATGTCGGGGAACTAGATGCTCAGAAGGGAGCTGTATGCTCATAGATGACCCTCTAAGATGAGGGGAGCAATGCTAGCTCGACCCACCAGGCGAGCGATCTACCCCGAACTCTGGAAGTGGAGAAACTTCCGATTCTCAACAGGAGCGGCATGCTCATGGATGACCCTCTAAGATGAGGGGAGCAATGCTAGCTCGACCCACCAGGCAAGCGATCTACCCCGAATTCTTGGAAGTGGAGAAACTTCCGATTCTCAACAGGAGCGGCATGCTCATAGGTGACCCTCTATAGCGAGGGGAGCAATGCTAGCTCGACCAGCAAGGCGAGCGAACTACCACAGAGCTTTGAGGAGCGGAAAACTCATTCCTCAGAATGAGCTCAGACGCTCCGAAGGGAGCGGCATGCTCATAGGTGACCCTCTAAGTGAGGGGAGCAACGCCAGCTCTACCAATAGCGAGCTCTGGAGAGCGGAGAACTCATTTTGAGAGGGAACTCAAACACTCAGGAGTGGAGCCCAAGGCACAAGCCGGGGCCTGACCAACTCAAATAAGGGCACGCTGCCACAGAACCCTACCCTACGGGATTTTTAGAAAGAAAGCAGAACATTCGATGTGCTAACTTACCACTGGGTGGATTTTAGAAAAGTGCCCAAACCAAAGTCTAGCGTGTGCATTTACCATAGCATGGATTTTAGAAAGAACGCAGAACACTTGATGTGCGATCTTACCACTAAGTGGATTTTAGAAAAGTGCCCAGAGTTTAACGTGTGCACTTATATAATGGTATTACGTTCCACTTGGAACGGAGAAGTACTCATCCCTTGGAGTGAGAGTCTCAGACGCTCAGAGAGGAGCGGCATGCTCATAGATGACCCTCTACAGTGAGGGGAGCAGTGCTAGCTCTACCGATGAGGAGCTCTGGAGGCGGAGAACTCAGTCTTCTGAGTACGGGAGCTCGGATGCCCAGAAAGGAGCGGCATGCTCATAGGTGACCCTCTATGGTGAGGGAGCTATGCTAGCTCAACCAACCAGGAGAGCAACCTCTCACAGAGCTCTAATGGAGCGGAGAACTCATTCCTTAGAAGGGAGGAATTTTAGGCGCTCAGAAGGGAGCGGCATGCTCATAGGTGACCCTCTAAGGGGAGCAGTGCTAGCTCTAGACCAACCGGCGACCTATCACAGAGCTCTGGGGAGCGGAGTACTCATTGTACAGAGTGAGAGGAACTCAGACTTTCAGCAGGGGCGGCTTGCTCATAGATGACCCTCTATAGCGATGGGAGCAACGCTAGCTCGACTATCAAGGCGGCGAACTACCACAGAGCTTTGAGGAGCGGAAAACTCATTCCTCAGAATGAGCTCAGATGCTCAAGGGAGCGGCATGCTCATAGGTGACCCTCAAAGTGAGGGAGCAACACCAGCTCTACCAATAGCGAGCTCTGGAGGCGGAGAACTCATTTTGAGAGGGAACTCAAGCGCTCAGGAGTGGTGCCCAAGGCACAAAGCCGGGCTTGACTAACTCAAATAAGGGCACACGAAGCTGCGGCGTAACCCTACCCCTACGGGATTTTTAGAAAGAAAGCAGAACATTCGATGTGCTAACTTACCACTGGGTGGATTTTAGAAAAGTGCCCAAAGTCTAGCGTGTGCACTTACCATAGCATGGATTTTAGAAAGAAGCAAAACAATTGATGTGCGATCTTACCACTAAGTGGATTTTAGAAAGTGCCCAGAGTTTAACGTGTGCACTTATATATTGGTATTACGTTCTACTTGAAGCGGTCACAGAGCTCTGGGAGGCGGAGAACTCATTCTACAGAATGAGAGGAAACTCAGGCAGCTCAGCAGGGAGCGGATCTGCTCATAGATGACCCTCTGTAGTGAGGGGGCAGTGCTAGCTCGACTGAGGAGTGGAAAACTCATTCCTCAGAATGAGCTCAGATGCTCGAAGGAGCGGCATGCTCATAGGTGACCTTCTAGGTGAGGGGAGCAATGCTAGCTCTACCATCAACGAGCTCTGAGGGTGGAGAACTCATTCCTCAGAATGAGAAGGAATTTAGATGCTCAGAAGGGGCGGCATGCTCATAGGTGACCCTCTAAGGTGAGGGGAGCAAGGCTAGCTCGACCAACAGGTTTAGAGCGACCAATCGCAGAGCTCTGGGGAGCGGAGAACACATTCTTCAGAATAAAGGAGAACTCAAACGCTCAGAAGGGAGCGGCACGCTCATAGGTGACCCTCTAGTTGAGGGGAGCAATGCTAGCTCGACCAACAACGAGCTCTGGCGAGTGGAGACTTAGACGCTCAGAAGGGAGCGGCATGCTCATAGGTGACCCTCTATGGTGAGGGGAGCAATGCTAGCTCGACCAGCATGGTTGCTAGGGCGATATTGCTAGAGGTCTAATTCATAGGATTGCAGACCAGAATGACCTGAGGACCGAGGATGTTCCCACGGAAACCTCCAAGGGGGCCTCAGCCCGGACCATCAGCAAGGCAGTTTCGTATGAACATAGAACCTGACCGAATTCATCATAGGTCCAGTCTGACTGCAATCTTAGGTTCCCACCTAACCTCGGTCAGGTGGGGTATGGCAGTTGCAGGGGAATTAAAGAGGGGAAGCTAAGGGCCGGTGTTATAAGCCCCCTGAAGGAAGTGAGTAGATGTTAATTACTCTGGTCCGGACGAGAACGTTTTTGAGGACGTCTCGTCTGGATCACCTTCCTCAGGTCTTGCCTACCTCTTTTTGGTCTGTACCTTCCTCTACCCCTGCCCGCAGGCGGGGGAGGGGCACGAGTTGCAACACTAGCCCTCTGTGCCTGTCTCCGATCCTCAGACCAGGACGGGCCAGGACCCCTGCTCTGTTCGGGCTCAGACCTGGACCTTCGTGGAATGAAGGTTTTAAAAGCCGCCGACCGCGCCCTCGCCTCCCTGAACTTCTCGACCACCGTATCGACGGAGGTACCAAAAAGCTCGGAAGGCGAGACTGGAGCATCAAGAAGAAAGCCCCTCTCTTTCTTCTCGAGGTCTGCCAAGTTCACCCATAGATGCCTCTCCGTTACCACCATGGCTGCCATAGACCTGCCCATAGCAGTGGCAGCCTGCTTGGTGGCACGGAGGGCTAAATCCGTGGTGCGGCGCAGCTCGGCTACTTCGTCAGGTGACAAGCCCTGACCGTTATCCAGGTCTTTCAGCAGATCCGCTTGGTACGCCTGGAGCACCGCCATGGTGTGCAATGAGGCGACCGCCTGACCTGCTGCTGCGTACGCCTTGCCATTTAAGCGAGATGTATCCTGAAGGGGCTTAGATGGCAAGGAGGGAACCTTTAGAGAAGCTGTCTTACCCATGGAGAGATAGCTAGCTAGCGTCTCTTCAACAGGGGGCATCTTCTCATAGCCGTTTTCACGCATCCCTTCAATGTTCGCATAACTGGTATGCTGGAACCTATGAATGCGAGAAGAAAACGGCTTTTTCCATTCCTTCTCGACCTCCGAATGGAGCTCAGGAAGGAATGGGAGGTTCACCAGGCTGGTGTTTATG